>OZ024907.1:21769875-21854307 GCA_964017125.1 Flabesymbios commensalis | reverse complement strand
CCCAGGATTCAAAATCACAACATTCCAATTTACAATCAGAGGTCCAATATTTGCCTATTTCACAGCCATCACCGGTATGTGTGGCAAACATTTACTGCAACACTATATAGATAAACTTATCACAACACCATTGATACAGAAGATATTAGGGTAAGAATGGCATGTAAGCCTACACTATAATTTATTACTTTCTGGATAATACCTTTCATACACGGAGAAGGGACGATTGAAAAATCACAATGTAATTGAATTCATAAATGATGAGAAAATCAGTTAAAGGGACCCCTTGGGATGAGACATTTTCAATGTTGTCAATTTTGAAAATTTAATTTATATGAAGCTATATAGATTATAGCTTAACTTAAAATACAAAAAAATCAAAAAACTATTTTAAAGTACCGAAAAAGAGTGAAATAGCTGTATTTCCAGGTCGTATATTGCCATGTAAACAAAACAAGTCAGCAATATTCAGCACTTTAAATCACATATTCCCACGTATCAGACGGTAAGATCAGAGCAGTCGCCGCTAATTGGTGTCTCATAGTCAGGACACGGGACGACACACCTGCAGCACTGATTGTCTACCCAACGTAGGGCCGATGCCATCAGCATGTGGCCCAATGCTGTGAAAACATTCAATCGTCCTTCAGGTATACAAATAGTTTGTTTGGGTTACTTCTGGTTTCACAGAAATGTTGATTAAAAATATTTGTAAAAATATGAAAATTCTGAAAAAAATAAAAACATGATTGGTGGGATACACTACTTCAGTACGGAATTAAAAACGTGAATTGATGTCATCCCAAGGGGCTGCTTTAATCAATATGCCATTTATTCCTTATTTTGCTCAATATCCTATATATCTACCTCGCTGCCGCAAAATATTTACAAAACATCACCTGTTAAAGATACAGCCCCCTATACAATGAAGCATAGAAATAGTTTCAGACAAATAAGCCCTAATCTGATATTCGAACATGAATCATTAGATTGGTCGAGTCAGTTTACTCAAAATATGCGACGTTTTGAACCAACCTGGCCGAGATTTTGTCCCGCCATTCGCGCAACATCGAGAGCAGCTTGTATACCAATCGCGGCGCCTATTCCAACTTCTGCTATCAGGTTATGGCCACAAGCATGACCTATTTCTGGCAAAGCATCATACTCGCAGAGAATACCAACACATGGGGTTAAGGCACTAAAAATATATACAAGACAATTTGCAAATACTACTTATCAGAAAAACGGATTTGTAACGTAGGCCTATATATGGGCTATCTATTTTTTGATTCAGGTGACATTATTTTTTAAAAAGCGATTTACATTATATATAACCAACTGTCAACTGATCAGAAAATGTTATTACTTTCAGTGATTTACGTTTTTAATGCTTTTTTTTAATTAACCTCTTCTTCTGCAATATGGCTAATTTAACATATATGCCCCTAATCAGCTAATCGGTATATATATATTAAATGTGTCATACACATGTATCTAATTAGTGGAAATAAGGGCTTAGCAGCACTGAACCGCCAACCGAGCGGTCCGTCCCAATATGAAGAATATTAAAAATATTAGGAATGTTAGGATAGGATTATTCCTAAGATTTTCAGTCAGACGGACACCAGGCTAATGTGCCACCCGATCTGTAAGACTATTGTGCTTTTAACATTATTTTAAAACATAATATATCCAAATCACAATGTGAACAGATAGTGGCAGGTCACTAACAGAGGGTGCTGATCATTGTGAGAAAAATATTCATTCAGTTATGCATTTCAAGTAAGTGGTCAACACCATATTTTGCGGAAGGTTATAATTCATATCTTACCAATGCCTCCAATTAATTATTGTACAAATAGGCCTACTCAAGTTCTGCACCCTCTCCGCATCTTCTTGAAAATCGAATATGACCTCTATTTGAAGGGTGTATCACTTACCTGTTACCTAATTAAGGGAATATGGTAATTCGATAAAAACATCCTTCATCGTTTTTACGCAGTAGAGATCATGATGTAATGTAATTCCAACACTTTTTTATGTCACATATTGGGTAGAGTGTGGGTGGACAAAATAAAATTAAGATCTTGACTCGATATATTGAACGCTGAGGACTATTGCGTATTCAAAGATCATGGGTTCAACAGTTCACAAGGCATACACACATTCTTGTGTGAGTTATTATCGTTATTTTACAATTCATACAAACATATGCAACTAGACAATTTAAAGCATTATTGGTCTAGATTGCGTCTGGATTCGTAAGCCTATACATTACAATTTAAAGCATATTTATTTTTTCTGAAACTTTGTTTACAATAGCATTTTTGCCCAATATGTTTGTAAATGGTTAAATATCACAGTACTATATCGCGACTTAAGACTACATAAGCTAATAATTTTTTTCGTTAATTTCCGACTAAAGTTATTTTACAGGCCTAATTACTAATGTGTTTTAAATATCAGGGACAATATGTCCTGTTTAACATTGTAAAACGTTTACTAACAACTAGCCTAAACGTACGTCCTATAAGACATAATTATCCACATCAAAATGTTATTTAAGCTTGACTCAATAAAAATACATTTACATATGCATGTATCTGTATTCTTCTAGTTGTGTGTGGCCCACATTTCGCAGACTTAGGAAATGATCTAACCATAATAAACCACTTTCAGTTTGAATAAATGTGAGATTTCAACATTCATGTTTCTGGTTAACCCTTTCAAGTCTACATTTACCATTGTCGTTTTCATCCACTGTACAAGACGCGAATTGTTGGTGCAATTCTCGTTGTTGAAGAAGATGACTTGAAGTGGGTGACAAATGAAGAAAATATTTCTTTATTATTAAAACATTTCCATGAAAATTTCGTTGTATATATTTTTTTTTAAATTTATTTTGTAACACATATGGAATGTGTATTTTATAATTTGTATACTTATAGATGGTCCTACCTGGCTTCTGTACCATTCATCGGTGTATACTGTGCTCGCCATGCTGTTGGCAAGATATGTCTTTTCTCTACACAAAATCGCCATCTTTCCAAAAACGACGTTAGTACATCATGGGCATTGTGCTCCTCCATCTTCAGCTCAGGTTTACCCCATATGGCTTGACTAATACTGTTTAATTCATCAGCAGCTTCATCAATGGCTTTACACGCAGCTTCCTTCATGTCAAAAGGTAACGCCATTTTGCTTTTGACTTATTTATTGAAACCCTCAAATAAAATTAGATGATATTTCATTAATGTATACCTAGTCGCCGTCGCAGGTTTATAGAATACACACCTGTAGTAGAACTGTATCCTTTATATTGCACGTTGGATAACGCTTGGTATTTTAATAAACGTACCATTAACATATTCAACAATAGCGGCTTCCGCTCAAAGGCCAGATTCCAAAAGTATATCTGTAGAAAATGAAAATCGAGAACAACCTACTCCCAAATGACATAGTGAACATTATCCTAACCGCAAATAATTTACAAGTGTGTAGGCCTACGGTAGGCCTAAAGGATACAAGGATACAAAGGATACAACATATTTATTAACCCGGGTCAAATAATGGCATGAGGCACAAAACAAAATTACAATTGAACAACATTTAAACAAGTTATTCAAGTTAATATTGAATTAATGAATAAAAGTCAAACAGTTTAATTATCCAAAGGTATAGTATTTAAATATATACAATAATAATAAATCCATATTTAAATAACACATTACATATGTTTAATGCCTGTGACAGCATGGTGTAGTTTCACCTCAGTACTGCGCACGCTGGCTGCAGACCGGGGTCTGGACACAATGCTGTCACCTAGTAGCTATGTAAGGTATATCATTCAAATATACAAATAAAATATGCATATTAAATCTGTTAAATGGCAAACGAATTTGACAACATTTGAACAAGGTAATCAAGTCAATCATAAATTGATGACTACACGTAAGACGGATTAATTGTCAATAGTTATATAGGCCTAGTATTTAAAGCTGCATAACTGTTTTGTTTATTTTATTCATAAGATTAATCCATGGAGAATGGTGTTTTATTTTTTTTTACTCCCCCGGTTACTGAGTTATTAAGGATTTAAGTTTGTTGTTTTTTAATATTGTTGCCCCACCATAACAAAGACCTGATCACAGCGAGCAAGACATTGAAAAAGGAGTGGAAGACTTTCAATATTATCCTTATTTTCTAAGTGATCGTAGATACATTTCACAATAAAAAGTGTATTATCTCATGTCATTTAGACATATCTAGGGCGTTATTACTTTGTGTGATATGGGTGATATATGCATATAATGCCATGTTAAATTTGGGTACCGGTATGGAGAATGTCACTGACTTGACTCCACTTCAGTATAGTACTTTTAGGTGTGGGCCAGCATCTGAGCCTTTGGCCCGCCATTAAGACGCTCTCCCCAGACCGTGGGAAATTGTAGCGGTATTAGCACCAAATTCAGTAATAACTAGTAATGTAAATCATCTTTTTCGCTCTTTTGATTTTCGTCATTTTCTTGAAAAACATTCGCATTTTTTTATTCGGTATCTCAAGGGCATTCCAAAATATGGTCCAAATGCTACTAGACAATATCAGACTATTTTATTTACAGTGATAGAAATCGCACTATGCGTAAAATAAAATAATATTTAGAACATTAGACTTACTGTACCGTTTGACCTAGTCTCAGGACGTCTATGGCTGGTTATGTGGGCTTTATAACTCAGTTAACACGAGGCATTGATCCAATGGCAGACTACTGTCGACCCATTGCCTGCGGTGCTGGCCCAGCATTATGCCAATTCAGTTCAACGTCTAGTGTTAGCAATTAAGGCGGTTTTGTGTTGTCCAATGTAGCATTATATTGGCCCATAACACTATTACATACATATTGTAGACAAACCGATTCACTACTTCATAATACTTGATGGTGTATCGCATGGTGAACTAATTCCGCTACATTTACTCAGTTTTAGTGCATTTATAAAGCCTTTAAGACAATATGAATTATTGTTTTGTACTTTTTAGGTTATTTTTATCGAAATAAACAAAACAGTTATGCAGCTTTAAATATGCATGACAATTATATGTATATATTTAAATAACACATCACATGTATGTTAAATTCCTGTGACAGCATTGTGTCGCTTCACCTCAGTACTGCGCACGCTGGCTGCAGACCGAGATCAGGACACAATGCTGTCTCATGGTAGCGCTGCAAGGTATACAATTTAAATATGAAAATAAATCAAATATACATAATAAATCATTTAAATGCCAAACGAATGTAACAACATGCAAACAAGGTGATCAAGTTAAAAATAAATAAAGAACAATTATTCATGAATGCGAGTTGAACAGATTAATCATCGATAGGTGTAGTATTTAGATAGACATGAAAATGATAAATTCATATTTACGTAACACATTACATCTGGTAATTGACTGTGACAGCATTGTGTCGCTTCACCTCAGTACTGCGCACGCTGGCTGCAGACCGAGGTCTGGACACAATGCTGTCACATAGTAGCGCTGCAAGCTATATTATTAAGTATACAAATAAATCAAATATACATATTAATTTTTTTAAATGCAAAACGAATATAGCGCACTAGTTTTAGATTAATAGCAATTACATCACTGGATATAATACTTTCCAATTTGTGTATGTTATGTCTATTTTGGCAATATATAGTAGCCTAATAACGTTTTTCTGAGATCTGATAAGGTTGGACACTGTAAGAGAAAATGAAATTCATCACCCAGTTCCTCCATGTAACATTTATCACAATTTCGTGTAAATCTTGGGCGGCCACTACAGCGACCAACTTCAATTGGCAGTTTATGGTTAACAGTTCTAAAATTTTTAACAATATTTTTCTATCATATGGTTACAATGTGAGTAGATAGTTTCCAAATATAAAATTCCGCTTAAAAGTGCTGTATAACACACATTTAGAAAAGTTATTATTAACAATTGTATCCCATTGTTGTACATATTGATCTTAAACAGCGTGGACTAAGGAAATATTTCCTGGGAGCATTTGTGATGACCATATAAAACTGTGACCAGTAGGCCTATGGTCTAATATATTCTTTATTTCTGATAACCATGGGGATGTATACACACCATTCGAATTAAATAGATTAATAACATTATACATAATATGAGATAACTTATTTCTTTTTGACATAGCAGTTTTGACCAATACGATATCATTCTAATCTACAATTTATTGAAATTGGTAAGGGGTATCTGCCTGTTCCCCCAATACCATGCACGTCGGTGTTGATTGCTTTCAATCATTGTTATATTTTCAAATCCTCAAATTTCACATCCATGTAATAAAATAGGCATTATCAAAGAGTCAAATAATTCGAGCTGCAAGTCAAAGGGCAAATCCAACTGTCTACTTCTTCTTAAAAGTGCAAACATAGCTTTTTGTGATTGTTCGATTACATGTGTCCTGTGTTTGGCAAATGAGCAGTTTGTATTTCAAATAACAACCAGGTATTTGAAGCTATCTTCAAGAGAAATAACATGACCATCATATTTAAATATATGTTTACCTTTCCATTTAGATTTTCCAAATACAACAATTTTGGTTTTCTCTACATTCACATCTAACTTCCATGTATTACAATACAAATATAAACAATCTTAAACCTTTTTGCAAACCTTGAGCGTCACTTGAAAATATAGCTGTATCTTCTGCATAAAGGAATAAAAACACTTTGACTAAATTGTCATATATATTATCATCAAGCTGTAATACTTTAAGTCCATTTTCTAAGAAAGATTCCATATCATTAATAAATAAATAAAATAGCAATGGAGACATGTTTTCACCTTGTCTAACAGCAGTATAACATGAAAAATAATTCGATTTAGCACCGTTGGCTAAAATACGTGATTTAATATTTTTATTGTAAATACTTTTAATAGCATTAGTAAGTTTCCAGTTACACCACATGTTAACAATTTTATCCACAACCCAGAACGCCATACAGTGTCAAATGCTTTCTCAAAGTCTATAAAAGCGCAAAATATTTTTTCTTTTTCGATAAAAGAAACATCAATAAAAATTGTAATTGTAAAAATATGGTTGTAATGTTTTTTTTTTGTGCGAGGGCCATGTCCTGTGTGAATGGCACAAATAATTCTTATCCGTCATTATTACTGTTACCTTGTTAAGTTTGCACCAATAGTCAATATCAGGGAATCTCCGGGTTCATGGCGACTGTGCTTACATGGTCACATGGCTCGGAGCTGCCTGTTTTGCGGATTGCCACATTTATTGTACTCGCATGATATTCTATTTTTTTTTTTTTTAAATACCATATAATTTTTACCATTGTCTTATTGCATACTCCATTTACTGTAGCATAATTATGCACTTGTATATATTTTAGGTTTTTACGTTTTCCAGAGTCTTTTTTTGCTAGTATATATAATTAGTATGTTACACATAATAGCTATTTTATCTCTGGTTTTGGTGCGGGAAACAAAATAATAGACCCTAGGTTATGTTGGTAATGCCTTTTAATCTTATTTTAAGTAGTAGTCATTTATATTATCGTAATACCCATTGTTTTTATGGCAATGCCAGTTAACATGATTTTAGTTATGTATGTAATATTTTATATTGTGATATGATTTAAAAAAATTAACAATCTTGTATATACATGTACATATATCTCTCTTATTTCTATGACAAATAAGTCTGGATTGACTTTCTTTCTGTCAATAAAATATCTGTCTGTCTGTCTGTCTGGTCAACAGTGGAATATCCTGCCCTAAAGCCGGCTTGATTTTCACTTAGAATATATATTTTTGTTAAACATTGCTGAGCCTGTAATTGATGATGCTTGTGAAGAATTTGTCGAAACAACTTAAAATACTGATACCTCTGTAGTTACCTGGTAGAGTGGGGTCTCCTTTATTTATATATATAAGTACAATGTTACCAATAACCCAGGCATGTGGTACATTCCCTGTGTGCAATATATAGTTAAATAGCTTTTTATAAACAGGTAAAAATAAATCAATCGTGGAATATATATCGTTCAGTATATTATCATCACCAGTGGCTCTGTTCTTCTTGAGATATTTTGCTATATGTCGTATTTCTTTATGGGTAAAATCATAATCAAGTTCAGGTTGAAAAATAATAGAATTATCGTTAGGTATATTATCGTTTATAGTGTTATTATGTTCGTTCAGACATTCGAAATTTTTCGTTCTTTTTTCTGCTGAGCCTTTCTCAGAATAACCAACCAACCAACCAACCAACCAACCAACCAACCAACCAACCAACCAACCAACCAACCAACCAACCAACCAACCAACCAACCAACCAACCAACCAACCAACCAACCAACCAACCAACCAACCAACCAACCAACCAACCAACCAACCAACCAACCAACCAACCAACCAACCAACCAACCAACCAACCAACCAGCCAGCCAGCCAACCAACCAACCAACCAACCAACCAACCAACCAACCAACCAACCAACCAACCAAACAACTTAAAATACTGATACCTCTGTAGTTACCTGGTAGAGTGGGGTCTCCTTTATTTATATATATAAGTACAATGTTACCAATAACCCAGGCATGTGGTACATTCCCTGTGTGCAATATATAGTTAAATAGCTTTTTATAAACAGGTCAAAATAAATCAATCGTGGAATATATATCGTTCAGTATATTATCATCACCAGTGGCTCTGTTCTTCTTGAGATATTTTGCTATATGTCGTATTTCTTTATGGGTAAAATCATAATCAAGTTCAGGTTGAAAAATAATAGAATTATCGTTAGGTATATTATCGTTTATAGTGTTATTATGTTCGTTCAGACATTCGAAATTTTTCGTTCTTTTTTCTGCTGAGCCTTTCTCAGAATAACCAACCAACCAACCAACCAACCAACCAACCAACCAACCAACCAACCAACCAACCAACCAACCAACCAACCAACCAACACACCAACCAACCAACCAACCAACCAACCAACCAACCAACCAACCAACCGACCAACCAACCAACCAACCAACCAAATAACCAACCAACCAGCCAGCCAACCAACCAACCAACCAACCAACCAACCAACCAGCCAGCCAGCCAGCCAGCCAGCCAGCCAGCCAACCAACCAACCAACCAACCAACCAACCAACCAACCAAACAACCAACCAAACAACCAACCAACCAACCAACGTATTCTTCATTCGGCTCAAGTACGGTACCTTCCCCTAAGGATCGTGGCGTCACCCCCTATACCTACTCTGCAACTGCTGCGGAGGCGGCTAAGTTAGTGAAGACTTCCTTCAATAAACTTAAAGCGAAACATCCGAACATCCTGTATAAACGGTGCGTAACAGCATTTAAAAGGAGACAAAATCTACGTGATCTCTTGAAAGATCTACGTGAAAGACCCACTGGACAACCCAGCAGTTACCGGATCCGACTCAAGTCAGGATATGACTACATTAATAAATGCATTAGATGAGGTGTAGTTTATATCAATTAGTATGATTGTTTTCCTTTTTATAAATCAGGCTATACTTCTCCTCGGTCAGTGCACTAGGTTGGAAACATGGAAAGGCATGCCCTTGAAGGGGTGACAAAAGTCAGATCTTTTAGGGTATGATGAGTACAGTTGACAGGTCGACACTGGGTTTTATGGGGAATCAGGTAGGCCTACTGGAACCCTTACCCGACCCTAACCGTGGACCCTAACTCTCACCACGACCACAAAACCAACCAACCAACCAACCAACCAACCAACCAACCAACCAACCAACCAACCAACCAAACAACTAACTATCCAACCAACCAACCATCCAAAAAAACAACGAACCAGCAAACCAGCCAACCCAACAACCAGCCAACAAACCAACCAGCCAACCAATCAACCAACCAACCAACCAACCAGCCAACCAACCAACAAACTAACCACCAACCAACCAACTTTAATACTCTCTCAGTTCTGAGCCCCCCTTCAGACCTGAGTTTTTACAATACTTGGCCACAGTAATTAAATAAAAGTGAAGGGGATTTTCTGGAATGTCATAGTTAATTGACGTCATTTGTGGATTTCCCCGTCCGATTCTGCATTCGGATGCCACATCGATCGCTACATGGAGGGATTCGATTTGCCGCATACCGCATACAGCATGCCGCATAACGCACAGCAATACCGTATGATTGTAAGGAATCATACCCACTGTAATGTGTTGTAGCGATTTTTGCCGCATAACGCTTAACGCATACCGCGTGTAAGGAATCCTAGCTTAAGTAGTTTTTAATGTGCGCAATTTCTGTTCAAATTTCTTCTCAGATTGTTGTTCAGCTTTTGACATACATTTTTTATATTCCCGACTTGAACGTATTAAATTAGTTTTATTAATGTGAGATTTGTTTATTCTAAATGCATCTACATTAAATTATATATTTTTCCAGTAATATATGGATCCCATGAATAACATTGAATATAGCCTAATGTTTAAGTAATATATAAGATTTTCCTGAAACAATAGTCTGCTCGGGACATCGCAGAAAAAAAACTTTTCTTTTGATACATTTCTATCGCTTTGTTGTCATGTTAGGCTTAGCCCTATACATTTACGGCATTTTAATAAAAAAGTCTTCATTAAAAAATATCGCTCATGTCCGCAAACAAATTGTTCCTGCAGTAAAACTCATTGCACCCCCCCCCCCCCCCGCGCCAGGTATCATTTGGTCGCAAAAGACGTAATATGACCAAAAGCGTTTATATAAGGAAAGGTGGTTTAGTTAGGTAGTTAGGGGCCCCTAACTACATAACTACTTTACCTTGCCTTATATAAAACACTTTTGGGCATATTACATCATTTGATGCTACAATCGCTTTGTACTTTGTACCGTTTACAAGCTATAGTGAAGTAGTGTATGTTACCGTAGTTTCATAGGCAGTGTAACACCGTACACTACAGTAATCCCCTTATAATTTCTACGAGCTTGGGCCCTATACGTTAAAATTATATACCCCCCCCCCCCCTATATGTCACTTTTAACATTGGGCCAACATTGATGAAACGTTGTCCGCCCACCGTGCATGCGGCTTGACCCACAATGTTTACTCAGCGAATCATGACGACCCACCTACTTTAAGCATAAAATAATAGCGTGACATCAACAGGGTCGTTGCTATATACTGATATAGGCCTGCTGGAGGTGAGCTACGACCATTTGCGCGCCCTGAGATATTTTTTCAGCCTGAAATAATATATTTTGGAATGCATGTCATCATGCAATGCGATCGGTGTCAGGAATTAAGTGGCGTATCCAGAAATAAATTAAGGGGGGGGGGGTGCTCAGATTTAAAAAAACACATTCAACAGCAGGGGCCTATGGGGGACATGTCCTCTGGAAAATTTTGAATAAAAAAAAACATCAAATTGTGCGATTTCATGGTATATTTGCCGTAAAATGAAAATATGAGAGTCTGACTGATATGTCAGTTTCTTAATGAACCTAATGACAGATGTACTACAACTTAGCCTGAGTAGTCCAACTATTTAAGCAAAATCACAAAATCACAATACATAAACCATAAACATAATCAATATTAGCTCATTTAATAGCGAGCGCGAGCTACGAGGGTAGATGAACATAAACAGCTGTTGACCCAATCTTGTGTTATTATCGGGCCAGCGTCGCAGACGGTGGACCAACATTAATTTTAAACGAACGTTGTGTCACCCTCATTGTGATAATTATTATGCAATAATCCCATATTAAAAAGAATAGGGGTAATTTTTCACCTCTGACTTCAAAAAATACATAGGAAGTTTTAAAATGACCCCGGGAACAGATTTGTCATGCCGTAAAACAAAGAAAAAATAGCAGGCCCCTATTAAATAATGCTCTGCTTTAAACAAGAGCGAGGATATGACATTTATTAATTTTGACGGACATTTAGGCGGCCATTTTGAATTTTAATCAGAAGTCAACAGAGAACATACTCATTTTTTTGCAATGGATTTTGGAAACACATTTCCCATACCTAACACCATACCAAATTTGTAAAACTGAAAATTTGTTTCCAGACGGTTTTTTTCCTATTATTGTATATGGTATTAATTAAACTCATAATTGACCTTGAACATGATCTTTGACCTTAAAAAACGCCCATATCATTGAAACGACCCAAAACCTGATTTATCATGTCGCAAAACATACGAAAAGTGGTACTACATAATATTCTACTTCAAAAACGAGCTGAGATATTACATTTATTTGTTTTCATGGTCGTTTTCGTGGCCATTTTGAATTTGTTTGCGATGGATTTTGAAAACACACCTCCCATACCTGACACCATGCCAAATTTTAAGACTTGTCACCAAGTGCACGATTGTTCCTAATATTAGGGTATTCCTCTCCCGCTATTAGGCCTATATCAGATATTCTTGGTTGTTCTCACACTTTGCTACCCATTTTCAATTATTATCCTTGATTTCGTATCTAGTAAAAAAAAAACAGTCGAGACCCAGCTGTATCTGAAATATTATCTCCTGAGAAATAAATTCGCCATCACGCAGGTGAAAAAATCATGGTAGGCCTAATCGGTGAATAATCTTTATCTCGTGGTTCTTCTTCTCTTTTTTATGCTTGGGAGAGCAGCACGTCCAGCTCTAAGTCGTTGTTTTAAGCGATCCCATAGTCTACTGTGGAGTGTGCTTGTGGTGTGTTATAATTATTATAGGGTAGGGTAGTCTATGATAATTACTATCAATCTTAGCACATTTAGTTTGAAACAACGTTGTTTCAAGGTAGTCTATGATAATTACCATCAATCTTAGCATATTTCTTTTTGAATAACGTTGTTTTAAGTCAGGCTCAACGTTTCAATTATTGGGCCAAGACTGACACAGAGTTGATATATTATATTCTTTTTTAAAAAATGAGTGAATTTTGTAAAATTTGTCAATCTCACATTAAAGGTGGACAGGAAAAAGAAGACCATTCTCAACAAATTCCTACTTTTAGGTGCTCTGAATAGCCACTGGATGATTAATTTTATAGGAAATTATTGAGTTGGAAAGTCACAACTCTGGAAATTAAAGAGGGTGCTTGAGCACCCTAAGCACCCCCCTGGATACGCCCCTGGTTCAAATTTAATGTTTTCGCTGCGTAGCCTAATTTACAATCACGCTATGCAGGTCCAGCCTGTTTTTTATCGATTAAATTTCGTAAGCTATATGGGCCTACATTAATGTCAAAAAACAACTTGTCGATCCTGGTAAGAAAGAATAATTAAGGTAAAACTAAATTTGTCACGCTTCTTTTCCAGTTTCTCAATGATGCGATTTATATATAAATTGCAATTAATCTTATTGACATAACCAAGATAACGCACATTATTCTAGCTACATATTATGAGTCTCTGCTTTCTGAATTGTTTGAGCAGTAAATGTACCGAGTGCATATTGAGCTGACATTATTGATGTCTCCACGAGGACAACAAAGGGAGCTCCTGTTGACGGGTAATTGTCGATCTCATAAACTACAACACACCTTACGTCCTAAGGGGGCTACCATTTAATATCCAGGGGGGGGGGCAGGGATATTGGGATGGACCAAAATATTTTTTTCAATATGATCCAGCTCATTGTTATTTTTTTCCAGCTGTACGGTTAACAAATTATTTATTTCAACCACTTTTGGAACGACTTTCATAAATTGCCAATGTATTATTTATTAAGGCTATATAATATGATATTAGCCTAATATTTGCAATGTGAGAAACTGAATATCTCCAGAAACTTCATAATTTAATCGGCTAGAAAATAGTTTAGACTTGCTCGATATGCCATAAATTATTTATTTCAAATGGGATCGACATCAAATTATTTATTTCACCTTCTCCCTGCCTTTAATTATTTATTTCGAAAATATCCCTGCCCTCCCCCTGGATATTGAATGGTTGCCCCCTAACCATACTTGTCGATCGAAGAACCCACGTACGTGTCTTGTTTCTGTAGAACTGGTCATAATGATCACTGAGTTTTAAAAGACTGTGAACGTAAGTACTACTCTTTAATAAATGACCAGGTCTAGTGTGAGCTACATATTTTGGCTAGCCTTAAATAAAAAGGCTTGGTATTTTTAGGGTGTAGATCACTTAGTAACATGTTCTGTTTGGTTGCGTTATTCATTGTGTCTTGCTTATCACGCCTCACTACAATGGACAGGTCGAAAAGAAACAAGTAGGCTACTAGTGGTGGGTACTTGGACTGTTGCATAGCAGCGCTGCCTGGTCTTATATATTATTCACTCTCTTGCAACCATCATATTAAGAATACAGCTGGCGCAAAGGTAGTATTTTATTTCAATTATTACTAGATAATCTATGATTTTCGTTTTAATTCGAATCATTAATTGTCTTACCTGGTGCATTAATGCAGAATTTATATATATTATAAGCTCGCGTCGTATTGTTATCACAACGAATAAATGAATGAATGAATGAATGAATGGGGTTTTAGGCCACCTTTGTGCACATAAAGGCTAAACTGGACCAGGAGAGCCTCCTGAGGATGGTGAGATGAATCAGATGAGACTGCCCACTGAACACAGATGTATTTTTTAATCAATTTATTTTTCCTCGCTGTGGCAAAGCTCTACCCCCACGGTTAGGTTTCATACATGTTACCAACAAATCACACTTTATCTGCTTACCTAAAGATAGGTGTTATCTATACACAAATTTTAGTTATCACTAAGTTACCTCGCCACAAGTTACACACAGGATTCGAAATTCGTACCCTGGCGGTCTGATGACGAGCACGCTACGTCTCGGTCACGGAAACTCCCCACAATATTGAATCTTTACGAGTGAGCGGGTACGAGACTTCTCTTTCTTTGGAACCTGAATGCCAGAGCGGAGGACAAACCCGTAATTTCCGACTTTCATCCAGGCAGGCAGCTTTAACCCTTCCTTGCCCAAGTTACGAATAATGCAAATCCTCGGTTGCCACTCAAGATTGGAATATTGCGATTTTTCATGCATTAAAAAATCAGCTTATTTGACTTTGACCTCACACTTGTGTCATTTTGTCAACTATGCCACATTAATAAAGCCCTGAGTTGTGTTCCAGGAATACGTTTTTTGGGGGAACTTGTGCAAAGAAGAGTTAATCACTGCACCAGGGCCTTCGCCTTATCACAATTAACGAGTTTGGTTCAACTCTGGAGAGTATAGTAGACCTAATCTAGAAGAAGATACGACACCTATCGTATTTATAGACCTATTCTACAGGATGCTCGACCCATATAAAATAGTATTTATTAGTTTAAAGAGAGTGGCCCTATTTATGATAACTTTATAATTTCTACTCCGTTCAAGTTTATGCTTAACGAAATAAGATTTAAAATGACTTAAAATCAATATTGAAAAGGCCATCCAGTTGATAATTAACTGACACTCTTCATGCAGAATCTATCCAATACTATCAACAGGAATATGTATTTGACCAGCAAACCCAAAGAGTCGACTCTTTGGCTGGATTCGTAGCGCTCAGGCATCACGATGCCAGGGTCCGTGGTTCGATTCCCGGGCTGGGCAGTTTTAACACTGTTACATGTACAATGGGTTTGCTGGTCAATGATCTTCGCCAAATGGCTGTCAGACAGTCATTGCAGGGAGGTAGTTGTGAAGAATCGACATCGAAGAGCCCAATCATACCCAAGCTGTTTGAATGTCCTGGAAAATGATTTCGATATAGAAAAGTTAGGCTACAGTGCAGGGCTGTCAATTTGCCTCGGACGCTGAATGAGCTGACAGCGTGACATCATTATAAACATGAAGACCGGTGCCACCCTTTTGGTCAGAAGGCCTGTTAGTCAGAGGCTCAGGGGCCGTTATTCAGACGGCCCGTTTGTCAGAAGGTCCGGTCCGTTTATCAGAAGGCCCGTTTGTCAGATTTTTTTCACTTGAAAATGGACAATGCTCGTGGTTAGAGGTCATGGTCAAGGCCATGAATCTAACAAAAACACAGTTAATAAATTAAGATTGAAGTGTTTGGCGTCCTTTTATTGTTGACAAAGCACAAACAAGTTTCAACATGTTCATGAGGGAAGTAGGGAGGGAGGTGAGATTAGTCATACCATGGGGTGGGGTACCTAATAATAGTGGTGAATCATCACAGACAAAAGGGAATGGTGGACATGGGATTGTTGACATGTCAAATGCCAGCATGGACACACATTGACAATGCTAAAACTTCGATTCTTCAACAGTACCAACGTTTGTTTAAATTGTTTAAATTGTTTTCTTTTTCTTTGCAGTCCTCCTTAACAGAATATCACACATAGGGCAACAACAATGTTAAAAATTCAGGCCTCTGTAATGGAGTATCAGGCAAAAGGACAGCAAACAGCAAGGTGCCAAACGTGTCAATGACCTACACCTAGGCTGCTGTTTAGCGAACAATGTGTTGTTGATTGGGGTATACCAGTCTATGACAGAAATCCAAATGACCAATGGAAGTGTGGTGATCGCATGGGGATGGATAAACCATGAATCATGCAATACAATGGGTTACAACACTGCATTTTTGCTGTGTTTTATAACTGTTATTCTAACTCTAGCTGAGAAGATATTTCTTACACCCCCGGTCTCCCCTAACATGTATACATGTACATACATGAACGAGCGCCGCCGTCATTATAAGCCAGTCTGAGGTCAGGTTGCCGTGGCGACCTCTCCGTGGCCGTGGATTGATGTATTGATGTATACCCGAAAAATGCATCATGGCAGTGACTGAGAGCAGTCTCGACCCCGTGGTCAGAGAAATGTCCATAACTTTTTAATGACTGTGCGACCTCTGAGCTACGCATGCAGGCATGGAACTAAAATGTTACTGATTCTAAAAAAATATTTTCGACCTGATTATTGCCCGATATTTTGAGATATGACAGTCCATAGAAATGTCCCACGATTTTGTACGCGGTCAATATGTGACTTAAAACTGTTTCACCCACAGGAACTAATCTGAATGCTGTATTTTGAAAAAATGTCAGAATTTCTTTGTTCTCCAACCTCCTCAAAGTCACTTCTTTTGTCATATAAATCCAGTTTGGTCTTTTATAAAAACAACAAAAACAACTGTGATATTCGTACACGGTGTTGGGCATTTCACAAAACCCATCCACCCTATAGCGATGTCCATCAGCCAAGATCATTTTTTTACCTTCAGAATGGTTTAAGGCGTGTCGTATAAAAATATGATCTTTATGCATCTTCCATTCAAACCACTGAATGGAAATGTTACTATACTGGTCTTGTCGCGTATGGTGTTGGTGTTGGCGTTGGTCGTTTCACAAAACCCATCCACCCTATAGCGATGTCCATCAGCCAAGATCATTTTTTACCTTCAGAATGGTTTAAGGCGTGTCGTATTAAAATATGATCTTTATGCATCTTCCATTCCAACCACTGAATGGAAATGTTACTATACTGGTCTTGTCGCGTATACCCTTCACTGGGTAAGTATGCAATGGGCGACTCGACAAAACTTTTAGCGACTTTTGTGCCCAAATAATGTGGGGGGATCGTGATGAGTCACCCTTCCCAAAAAGGGGTGGGGGGACCGTGATGAGTCATCCAAAAGGGGGGGCAAGGGAGGAGGGGGGCTCCACCAATCACAACCAAGGGGAGGGAGTGGGGGGCCGATTATGTTACTGTGTCCCCACAGTGCCTACTATTCTACTGATGTAAATAATAAGAATAATAGTATCCAGATTTTTGGAAAAAAAATAAATCAAAGACTCCATTATTCATCATTAAACTCTGCTTTGGGGGAAATTGTGATAAAATCTATTTATTCTTGATATGCTAATGAGGACAATTTTAACTCGAGCAAGATAATTATTATAATAAAAGGTTCAATATTTTTTTGAAAATCAGAAAAGTATAATTGCGAATATAAAGCATTGAGAGGTTAAATCAGGGCACATCTATGAGAATGTTAGTGATGTTTAAACCAGTGTCTTTAGTTGGCTTTAATTCAACATTATGTGTTGTGATATATTAAGCCATGCGTTTAGATATAAAATCATTTGGTTTATCCAAATATGGTAAAATTACCAGCACAATTTTATTAGATGAACTGGGTATTTGGAATTTTGAATGCAGATTGCTGACAAAGTTTGAGCGATAAAAAAGGGGATTTTAAAAATGAAATAGCAGATCATGACATGTAAACCATTTATACGTATAGATCTAAAGAGGACCAAATGAAAACAGAAAGTATGAAGCTTAAGTATGATATCACTGTAAAAAATAGAGTTTCAAAACACTTGAAATAGAGTTACACACATGTTTTAGGTGTTTCGATACACCAAATGTGGTTGTTACCTGATTCGTTTTTCAAACCACCAAAATGTGTTGCAAAAAAACGTGAAATGGAGTTACACACATGCGTTAGGTGTTTCGATATCTCACATTTGGATGTTGATTGATATGTGTTTCAAAACACCAACATGTGTTTCAAGAAACTTAAAATGGAGTTGCTCACATTTCAGGAATAGCCAGATACTGGATGACCCCTTTCCACGTACCAAACTATATCAATCAGCAAGTAGGTAAAGATAATCATGGATCTCCATCAGAGTAAAATAATCAAATAATTCTTGTGAAGTTTTAAAAACTGCTAAATCTAAGAATGTGAATTCCTTGTTGATTACAGAAAGAAATAAAACATACTTTTCAATTATTCTCGCAACGAAACATTATAATGAGCCCAACTGGTATATGCCTATATAATATAATTAGGCCTGGCCGGATGAGTGAACATTTTTTTACGTCGCTTTCTGCACAATCATGGCAATATCGCGATAGAAGGAAGCACGAAGCCGGGACTATATGCCCCACTCTTATTTCGAATGACTTTGAGGGTTCTTTATAGTGCACAGCACCATAGGCAGCACTGTACACTCCATGCCTTTGAACAGTTTGGAGCACTATATGCACAACCACGAAGACAAATATCCGGCCCGACCGGGATTCGAACCTGGTACCTCCAGGTTACAAGCCCCAGTCGATATAAAAGAGCCAGCCCCGGCCGGAAGCCAAGAGCCTATTACGTTTATTGCGCCGTTTAGTGCTCCAAACTGTTCAAAGGCATGGAGTGTACAGTGCTGCCTGAGGTTTCCACACCTGGTCAACCGTGGATTAAAAGCCCAATTGGCCCATATAGGGATTGGATTCCGAATACGGAGTTTCAAAACACCCATTGCAGTTAATGAAAACTCGACTTATAGTTTTTTTTCAAACTTGATCAGCAGTGGCTCAAACAGCCTCACTAAGGATTTCAAGACGCTCGTTGTGTTTCAAAACGCGAAAAAATGTGTTTCCAAACACCAAAACCGGTTGCAGCTGTGTTGCAACCATCGTGGTGTTTTAAAACACTTTTTTACAGTGTGTGCGTGATTTTGTCTAGATATAAAAAATGGCACTCATGGTTAAGCCAAGTGAGTTTCAGAATACTCAACGGTCATGACAAGTTCAATTACACAATTCACAAATTCAATAGGATTGCTTGACCTCGCATCACTCACACTCACTATTGGATAGATCGCTAATAAAAATTTAAAAACGTAAAATTTGGGCATGTGTGGCGTCAAAATTTAATATAAAGTAGTCAATAATTGAAATTTACTGACAGGAGAAAAAAAATAATTGAAAAAAAATCAGTACGAGACTCGTTTTCAAACTGTTTTTCTACATAAAAAATATGGATTGAGATTTATCAAAGTCACATAAATGAATCATTGATTTTAAATTATAACAGGTCTAGTTTCTCATTTATTTGTTGGAAATTTTGTCAACAATGCCAGCTTCAATGAAGAAAAATATCAATGAATAAGAATGCATTTAAAGTATTAGTAACAGTTTATACAACTGTACAATTAAATTAATAAAAACACTTGATCGATCATATATGTGTATACGTCGTTGTCCCTAATAAGAAAGGAGAGTTTTCAAGACCTTCTGAATAACTAATTTTCTGACTAACGGGCCTATATTTATTAACGTTTCTAATAAACCAGATAAAACCCAACGAAACCCTTTGTAAACCTAAAGATGACCAGATCTTAGCTCAGCATTGGTCTACATGTTGATGCCGATGGCCCAATGTTGACAATGTGGCCTACCCCAATTTCACACACCAATTAATGCGTGTTGGCCCTGAAATGTCCTGGTTCTCATGGTCATGGTGTACAATTACAGTATACTTTATTCCTTCTAACTGGTGTGCAATTACGCAAATACGCATCTTATCTGGCTGTTCTATGGATGTGGTATATAATATTGCCATGATTAAGTTCATACTGATCATTATTTATCTGCCTATATGGTATTATATAGTTCTGTATCATTTTCGCAGATGTCTCAAGATGAAAGGACACAACAAGCCCAGATTCCCAGGAGATTCATGCCACAGATCTAGCCATGGTGACGTTGTTGAGAAGAAAGGGGCATTACAAGTTGATCGACAGAAAAGACGTACCTCTTTATCTTCTTTCGGGTCTGTGCCAATTGACTCATCAATACACATATGCCGTCAACAATTCATAACCTTCGAATCTCAACAACGTGAGTAGGCCGCAGTTTTAATCAGATTGGGATACTTTTTTTCGAACTGGCATCTGTTAAAATGCGCCGAATGTCGGCTGTCCTGAAATACCTAACGTCTTGTTTTGATAGCTGACGATCAATTAGGCCATAATATAGACATATTACACAGAGCACTGTGTAGCCTGTTCCTACGGCAGTGTGGAGACATATATAAAGTGTTTTTTTCTGTGGACCGACAATTTGCATGTCTCTAATTAGTAGACCTACTCTCTTATTGCCCCATCAAACAAGCTATATTAATTAGCTGTCCAAATTAACTGTCATGCATTTCATAGCATCATCGGATATTTCGTCATCGCGAATAATTATGATGATGAATGTGTAACAGTGTTGAACCAGCCCGGGGATCGGACCACCGACCCTGGCATCGTGATGCCTGAGCGCTACGAATCTAGCCAAAGAGCCGACTCGTTGGCCAGAGTAGTAATCATCCCAGTCCACCATATACACACCCGGCTACATTTGTAACCCACATAACAGAAAAGGGCTTATTGTTTGTTTCTATTCTCAGCACTTTTAAATGTACATGTAGTTAAATTACCACATATTCCCAGGTCGGTGTACTCCCACAATTTATATTATTAACTCTTTTGCTAGTTTACAGATGCTAGTTATACAGTGCTCCAAACTGTTCAAAGGCATGGAGTGTAGGCCTACGGTGCTGTCTATGGTACTGTGCACTATAAAGAAACATTGAAGTCATTCGAAATAAGAGTAGGGCATAGTCCCGGCTTCGGGCTTCTTGTGTCGCGATATTGCCTCAATGTGCAGAAAGCGACGTCAAGTAATATTCACTCACAAAACTGGTCATTCTCATGTTTTTATTGCAGCGTGTCTCTTACCTGATACCAAAGACAAGCTCAATTGCTTAGTTTCAAACGATCACAAATTACCCGGAACTCATTGTGATATTATTGCAACACCAAGAGAAACGCTACGGGACTACTACATCGGTGAGCCTAATTTAGAGTGTACACTGGCAATTGCTTGTTTTTGTATTGTTTTTAACTTAAACAAATGAAGACTTACTTAAAATAACAAACTACTAATATGGCTGTATATCGTGAGCTAGAAGAATATGTGAACATGATCTGTAACACAACAAAGTTTTGCATTAGGATACAAAACTTACTAACATTAGATGATAACATTGTAAAACAAATGTACAATTCCCTGAACATGGAATTTACATTGTATCGACATCTAACATTGGTGTCAAAAGTTCAATCAATAATCGAATTGGCAGAGCTCTCAGATTTATGGAAGGATCAGGCACCTAGTCTTAGGCCGCAAAAACATATCCGTCAGCATCTAGAAATAAGTTTTAAAGCAAGCTGGCAAAAATAAATCAATAATGTGAAATAAAATCAAAACCACGTTTATATATAAGACGTTTAAACACAATTTTACTCCTGGGCCATACACGAGGGATTCTATAATTTTAGGCACCAGTGATGATGTTTTCCTTGAAATATGATATTCGCTGAATATTGTCAAAAATTGCAACATAATATATCAACGTAGCTTTGTTTATTGACATAGCGTTGCCAGCAGAGCTTAATTTCAATTTTAAATGTTTGTTTTTATCAATTTAAAGTTTAACTACCGTTAAGAGTAATCTTCATATTTAAATTTCTCAGTGACCCTTTTATAAAAGTAAAATATATTTAACAGGTAGGTGAGCATCGCTATTATGATGTTGATCACTAAATTTAGAAAGAATCACTTTATGACAATAATCCTTAAATAATTAAATAATAATTTCTCTCCGTTACGATTATTATCGTTATGGAGAGTAATAATAACGAATAGGCCTATAGTCTCTCCATCACAACAATTATTTCTTTTATGGAGTGACAACAAATAAATACTAAATATCGATGCCAACACAGTTTAAAAGACAAACAAAAAATTTCCTATTTCAACAAGTGTCACTTGCTGGTTAAAATATAAAATTCATAAAGGTTTATAACTATTTTTAAATGAGTAAAAGGGTAATTTGTGACTACTTTTTTACTCTATAACGTTTTTGTTTTTGTTATAGAGTGACAGAAAATTCCCGTTATGGAGCGACGTTTTGTCTACTAAATCGTGCATAGCAACTATATGCATTATGCTATGTTATAAATATTTTTGTTTCTTTAAATGAGGTTGAAGTAGGCTAGAAGGTTGCAGGGTATTTGAAAATTTAGTGGCAATATTCATGTGGAAAAATTCGCGTTATGGAGAGACGCTGAATAAAAATACTTACCCGGCGACTTGAACGAACCTAACATTATTTCTAAACAAAAACACATTTATTATACTTTCTCTTTACGATTCACTCCATTATAATCTCGTGCAACTGTTTTGCACCAGACACGTGATATTTTGATCAGAAAAAAAGTATAGAAACGACCTAAAAACTATGAACGTTACAGAGAGTCGCTGCAACGTGAGACAGACATAAATTGCATAAAAAGTGGTAAAATAATAAAATTATTTAAAAACCTTGTAGGGGCCTATATAATCTTAAATATAGTGTTTTACACTAACAGATAGCAGAAACAAATATAATATTACACAGGAAGTCTAGATTAAAGCACCTGTTTATGTGGGATTTAGAATTTGGGACAAATATTACAAGGTGCGGACTGTGCTGGTGCTTAAAATTATAGAATCCCTCACCTAATCCCATATGTGACATTTAACCCATACATATCCTCCAAGGTGAACAGCTACATTTGGAAGTATCGACGCTCATTGCCAAAACAACTATTTAACGACTTCGTGTTATTTGTACCGAATATTCCGACTGACATAACGACCAAGCTGTTGGTATCACGTGATGACAACACCACTGACACTGCTTGACGTTTTAATCATAATTGCCACTTCGTTTTTTAATTTTATTAACACCCTGATGTACATAAATGTTGCTTCACCGGAGTAGTTAGACTAACGTTAGACTATGCGAAAATTCGCACAGCTGTCACCTGCCCTGGTTACTCGACAAGTCACTGTCGACTATCCAAAAACCACACTCGACTGCGACGACTCGAGTGAGACTGTGCCTGTCTGAGAGCTCGCCAGTCACCAGGTGGGCACAGAGCTTGAGGTGGGCAGGTCACGACACTGACTGTGCCAAGTCAACACAGTACCAACACCTGAACACGGGATATCGTACTCACGTCATTGGTCACAATGCTGCATGTTATCACGGAAATTGGCAAACCTGGGAAATACGGTAAGAATTCAAGACCACATTCCACAGACAACACTCAAATCTTCAAGACAAGTCTCAACACTACAGTGACACTTTCAGTTCACGATTCAGTCTCAGACAGAATCTCAGTTGACTGTCTGTCAGCAGTGTCACTGACAAGATATTATTGGCTGCTATCATTATACCAATATGAGAAAGATTGCTGTTTTAAATCCCCTACAATGAGGGCATTGAGGCTAGACCCTACATGTAACGTTAGAATAGATGTAGGAAATTAACTTTTTTAATCAGAGATGCAAAATGATGCTTTGAAGTTTGATGCATCGTGACGTACGGGTTTAAACTAAGGCTTAAAACCAGAGCTTAAAACAATAAAAGAAATAGGTCAAATAACAGATATATTCTAATAAACCTATTCTAGGATATTATATTTATAAATAGGCCTATGCCTATGCCATGGCTATGAGCTATGATACATGATTCTACGTGGGCTGGCATAAAATATATATTATTATTATTATGATTCATAATTATAGTCTGTCAGAGTCAGACAGTGGAAGATGGTTTAAAATGAAAGCTAGTTTTTTCATCGATTAGGCCAATTGAATTTGGACCATCCTGCACCGTCAGAAAGATTGTGCCTATATAGGTCGTACGCCCAATATCGCGAACCACGTTTTTCGCCATTTAAAAAATATTTAATGGCTGAAATTATTATTTTTTACTTCTATTTAACTCACCAACATGACCGGCGATCTCCAGGTATGATTTTTGTTTGAAAATTATTTTAACTTGGGAAATTCTTTCTTTGTTATGTATAACGTTTTTCCCGAAATTTCGCTTAATATCGCCCACCGCTTTAATGATGAATGACTTCCACATGTCATCATACATGACATTTATTGAGACGATGTAAAGTATTTTTTGCCAAAAAAACCGGCAGAAATAGGCGCCGTATAACTTGGCAAGTTGAATGAAGCTAAAAAAAATAAAATTTAGTCACTAAATATTTTTTAAACGGCAAAAAACGTGGTTCGCGATATTGGGCGTATGACTTAAGGGCCTACATATAAAGATATAGGGGCCTACTATAAATGATGTGTAGCCTAGCCTTAGGGCCTACAGTACAATGATATATGACATCAGTCTGTTTGTCTGTATGACCTGGTTGGAAAAAAACTTATATGTTTTTTTCCAACCAGGTCATACAGACAAACCGACTGATGTCATATATGATATCAGTATTATCACAGTGACCTAGGCTATTATAGTATACTTTACTGTATTTACAATTCCCATAGCTGTATTTTCAGAAAGAGAAAAGAGACATTTTCCCGACCTGAGTAACCATGCTGGGAAACAAATGTATTATCCTCGTGGCCGAAGATACATTCCACATGGAGCTGGCAATGAACCAGAATTTACTCCTCATGGCACTTTTATTGAGCCAGAGTACACAGAGTAAGTAGATACTGGTAGAGCTATTTTTTTTAGAAAAGTATTGATTGCTAATAACTAAAATTAGCATTGACTTTAAAAAGAATTTTAATTACATAGCAAAAAAAATATTGTAATTTTATATCATGTGTTCAATTAGGCCTACACATCTGTGTTATTTACTAACATAAATGAGTAAAGGCAGGTCATATAATTTCAGCTTTAGATGATAGACTGGAGGGATTAAAGTGCTCTAAATTTAAAAATTGACATAAATTTCCATCCACACATGTTTTTGCTATCTAAATGTAGCTCTCAACAATAGTGACCGAAAGTTATTCCAAACAAACATGCTCACTGAGTTTGTTTGCACACATACTCTCAATACAAGTTTTAAAGATGAGTACTATTTTTTCCTGGCTACATGCACTTTAGAATGAGTACCAGTGGCATGCACATTTCAAAATTAATAAATCTAGCCCATACAACAATGATGATAAATTGGATTGTTGAATATATATAGTATTTGAATATAAATTATACTTATGGATGAGAACAATTATTTTCAGTTGTGGTCCTGACTGGAAGTCACGACTAAGATGGCTGCCTCCACCAAATAATCCAAACTACATAGCAGAAATATGGCCTGACCATTGGAAAGGGATGCGTACATTTCCTTGTAAGATTGCTCAATGTCTATGGTCCCACAATAAGGGAAAAATCATATTTTTAATTGTACATTACCATCTCATCAATATTTGTTAACATTATTGAGTTTTTAAAAATGTAATTGTATTTTTTTTTAAATATTACAGACAAATCTCTAAAAGATATGATTCTCCCTCGCATGCATGGTGATGCTGAATAGAGCTACTGTATCCATAAAAGAGATGGATCCAGTATTCATTATCACAATTTTTAAAACACCTTAACCAAAATTTCACTTTAAAAAAAAAAACTTCCACCTAATATCTACCAGTATACTTGTAGTCACAAAGCTTCATCTTAATATAAATGTTCTACTGGGTACTTTAAAAAAGTAGAATGTTTATTAAGGTGAAGCTATATGTTCCAATCTAGTATTGTTTGTTTCAATTTCCCAGGTGTAAATGTTTATCTGTTGTTGTCTTCTTTCACCATGTTCACTTATTTTTCCTATCTGCATGTGCATGTATTCTGCATTTAATATTCACACTATTTTGTAAAGTTGTATTGGCTCACTTTGGTCAATTTCACTTTAACTATTTGTGTGATTGGTGCACTTATTCAAATAAATAACCCTTTAACTACCAAGACTTTGATTAAATTTTATTCATTCTGAGATGTTAATTGCAACTGCAGATCCTATCTCACAGTGAATAGAAAATTGATTCAATTTTATAAAATACTCAATTTACCTGATATATCAAATTAAAGCTCAGAATGTGTTCATTTTGATTGGCTGTATCAGTGCCTGTCAAATGACTTTGATTTCAAATATGAAGCATATATCTGTATGTATCTGTCAATGGTAGTTAGATGATTAATTTTCACTACATAATGATTTGTTCTCACATGAATTTGACCAACTAAACTTATAAATCAATAAATGTAATTAGTTTCAATAAAATATTGAACAGAATTTGGGGAATTATGTTTTTTTCAGCAAATTTATTCACAACACAAATTTATAGTGAAATTATTCATCAATCGGTGGGTCAAATTCATTGTGAAACTTATTCTATACTTTTAATGCACTGCATGTCACTGCATGATTTCCTGCACGTCAACAGGGATGGCACGTTGTTCAAAACAAGAATGGGGTATGTATCCAGAAGGTCCTAAAGGATATGATGCTACTCTGAGATGTACTTTTGATGGTAAACACAAAGCAACAAATCAGTCACAAGAAGAAATAACCCATGCAATGCTGTTAGGAAAAAGCCGATTGGGTAAGATTTTTTGCACTATATTTGTAGCAGCTATTATCCTGTTGGATAGAATTTCACTAACCTTTATTATTTCTGCTTCGTGCATGACAAAGAAAATGTCAGTTAGGGGGAAGGTAAGAGAGGTTAAAATGTGTGTAATTATTTTTTAGCAAGTGAAAGCAAATGCAATGTGTGTCTGTGTCTACTGACATAAATATCCAAATATTTATGCCTAGATAAGAGCCAGGTCGATGTACAATTATTAGCACATTTATTGTGCAAGAGTTCGTCACAAAATATGTAATGTCCCGAAATCTGTAGATTGTGCTAGTCATTATGCCTTGTGAAATCAACGTTTGTCAACATGGTGATGACTGAGTGTGATCTTCACGAAGGTCCGAAGTACAAGGTCCGAAAAATGCCCAATTTTTTTTATTGATTTATACACATTTTTGAGTGGAAGCAATCTGTGGCTGAAAAAACTAGTCACGTTGTGGCTAAGATTTGACACTGGCACCTCCCACTCGGACTTCAGATATGCAAGTTGGCTTGACGCGAGCGACATCCTATGTTCAGTGATGGGTGGAGAATGCTAACCACCTACTAGCTTTGGACGAGCCCGTGGATTGCTGTATTCGTTTTACCCGGGAAAACCAACATTTTTCAGTGACTGAGATCAATCTCCGAAAAATGTGCATAACTTTTTAATGACGTAGCGGAAAATGAACTGAGCATGCGAGCCTGTAGCTGAAATGTTGCTGATTCTAATAAACCTATTTCCGACCTGTACTGATTAATCGGGGCCCCGGATCGAAGCCAAGTCTTATATATATGACAGTCCAATCAAATGTACCACGTTTTTTATTTGGCGCAATCTATAATGGCTGAAACTTTCAGTTTCAAGTTCTGTTTCAGGCACGTTGGGGCTGTCCACCTACCACCTGATTATGAGTTCATGGCATTGGCCGTGGTAGCCTATGTGAAATCACCACAATAATAAAGGTTTGGTGTAGGCCTCCTAGAACTATGAATTTGTTAATTGGAAATTAGTAGATTAGACATATCGTTACGAATTCACGTGGTAGCATTCATATTCGCCATACAGTCGTGCATACAGTGCTAGCACCAGAAAACAATCGCAAAACATAAATTCGAAAGAGGCAATAACCACCCACCCACCCATACGAGTCTGACACGATTGAAAGATTTGTTTGTGTTTTATTAGATTTCTCATTTCTAATTGTCGGTAAAACAACATGGGTTGACGATTCGTGTTTTGATGAATTCAATCTATAGGGGGCTGCAAGCCTGTTCAAACACAGCTAGTATTTGAATGGGCTTATTATATTTGTAAAATAATATACATCTATACATCGAGATCTCTCTTTGCAACTGAACGGCAATCATTATACTCTTACCTGAACAATAATATCAAACATGCATCGCCGAACTGGCTTAACCCTTACAGCGCTGAAATATTTTTGTACAAACTATGGAGACCAAAGGGATATTTTCAATTGGAAATCATCATAAATGTCTTAGTCAGCTTTTTCCGCTTCATTCTAATACCTATGGTATGGGTCTACGGCCATTATAAATATTTTAATTCTTTGAGTGCGGGGATCGTCTTTATGCGTCAGAATCTGACGTCTACAGACGTCTGATTCTGACGTATAAAGACGGTCCCGCGCGGAAAGGGTAACATGCAGGCCTAGACTGTTTACACCTTGCTGAGCCGTCGACGGACCTGAGCATACTTGTCAAATAGACGTCCAAATCATTTAAAACAAATCCTCCTGTTTACAAATATAATGTACTTTCATAATATGTTACTTGGAGTGTATGGAAACTCTAGCCGAGATTTGATATTTTTGCTACATAAATTCAAATATAAAAGCCATATAAAATCCATTTGTTCTATATGATGTACCTTTTAAATTAAGCATTGTAAACTGGTTTATAGCTCGTGACCAATAAATCGTATTACAGCGAAATGTGCTACATTGACACAGATTTTTCTTGAGATGTATGCTTTTGGTAGCGAAAATTATTTTATTCCACTTTCAGTTTCACTTCTTTTCTGCTTTACCTACTAGACACCATTGTATATATCATTATATAATCCAACTGATACTGGAGTAACGTTAGATGACCAAACGATAATAGTACGATAGGCAGGCATTGGAATTTTAAAAAAATGTTTTTTTTTGTCAAATTCAACGTTATAATCAAGCTATTAAATAATGAAACATACCACGGACACATTTAACTTGAAACATTTATGACATTTTAATTGCAGATCTAGGATGACATTTAATCTAATGTCCTAAAGCCCACCAGTTTTAAGATTATTGTAGCGAAGAGAAACTCTCCTTCTCCAAATCTCCATTAGGGGGGGGGGGGGGGGGGGGTGGCTCCTTAGGTCCATTTAAAAAGTTCTTATTGATAACCATAAACGAGAACATAGTAAACATGCCCACGTGGCAATTCAACGCAATTTTATTCTGCGATGGACTGGTGTTTCGTGTTGAAGGGTGTTAAACTGGTGTTTCAGTAGTTCTAAATTAAGCTACTCCACAACAGCTTGTAGCCTACATGTATTGAAACTAGTGACGTCCAAAACAATCTCCACCTACTGATTTCGAATTGGAGAAAGTTGATTTACAATGTGCTAATTTGCAATCTGCCCCATATTTTGTTACAAATTACATAATACGTAATGGTACATCCATAATGTCTACATCAATCTACAAACATATATGTGTTAATTTAACGGATTGGTCGAGTACACTCGTATTTAATAATAATAAAACATAGAATGAAGAATTGTAACTTATACTTTGTGCACAGTAGCAAAACACAAGACGTGTTTACACCACGTATGGCATGGCAAAAATTGTGAACAAATATGTTAATTGACGTCATGTTTCAAAAGGAAAATATCTGTAGGGCCTGATTATACTCTATTAAAAGTATTCCTTGTTGAGCGTATAGGTTGACAATTTGTTTTACCTATTCTACCTATTTTGTGAAGGGCATGTTATCACAATTTATATGAAAACGAACGAAATATAATTTTTAAATGCACCTAAATAAAACATACTGATCGTGATAAATCTATGCTGAATCAGTTATTTTCACAGAAATGCAGCCCATGTATACTGACAATACACAAAAATATTTCTTTATGTAGTGTACCACAAAAGGAATGGAATATCCCTAGCAGCACCTGGAGACAAGAATTACCAAGCTGTAGAATACTCTCCTAAATTTCATAATGGCGGAACAACGTTGCCATTAGTTAATTTTGGGTAAGTGAATCTGCTGGACGTCGCTCTTGTATATAACATCACCAGAGTATTAAACATTATCACATTTTTTTAAAACACGTTTTTGATATTTTTTTCACTTTATGTTGTTTGTTTTGCATGATTATTTAGCGGTAGCTCTAAGAAGAAGCATGACACGTTCATCCCGCTAGAACAAGTACCGAATATACCAAGGTAAATAGCTATATCTAAAGCCGCACACTTGTGTTTATATTCAGTGATTCTATGACTATCTTGAGTGATAGTGAGAGAGAGCTTCCTCTGGCCGACTATGGGTTACATACATACACGAAAGTGTCATGAAAGCCAAACTGTTTAACTGTGATGAATTTAGATAAATACAATGTAGTGACACCACCCCATATAATATCATCAACATTCATATGGTCGCGTTATCCAGTGTTGTCCACGATATGCGTTACTATATATAGTAACGCGTGGACAACACTGGATAACGCGACTATAGCATATATGCATTGTCTTCCATTTTCTGTAATTATTAATATGACTGATCCCAACATCTGCTAAAACAATCTTTTTTAAGTGTGTACCTTATAATACCAAATAGTTTAAAGCACATGACTCAATGTTTATCCCAGCAAACAGCTGGCTGTAGAACAGTCAGATATACAGTGTATGCCAATGTTGTTTAATGTTGGTTAGCGTCGCAGACGATAGGCCAACTTGGAAAAATCATTGGTTCAAGGTCTCGTGTTGCTGTGATAATCACTCTTTCTTGATACCATGTACCATATGTGCCGGTATGTTTGGTCGATTTTTCACCAGGTGGCATAGATGTGTGAACAGCCAACAAATTATTCACGCATGATCATATTTAATGTTGTCTCGCTGTACTAAAACCTTTTTATTACCAAGCCCCTTTGTCCTATTATCATGATTATCGTCTATACGTCCAGACAGCAGTTATATAACGGAATCCCGCAGGTAAGCGCGACTCCCGAGTCATCAACATGGATGGACCCACCTAGAAATAAACCTTTTTTTCACACTTTATGTTGACATTTTCTCACCTTACTTTTATCAATCGATACGTGTACGTTATGGCCATTGGATGATATAGTTACACCTGACATGCAGTTGGTAACGAAATATAGCAACCATGCTGCTGCATATATATATATAGCCTATATGCCATTTTTATGCAATTGCATTTTGGAGTTAGCGATGTATGTTTATAAAGACAAGTTCTTGAAAAAAATGATATGATCCCTGGTTTTAATGGTCCATCAAGACTACTATTAATTAAAATAGTGGTCACTATAAACACACGTCCATGACAAATACGCAGGGTTCGTGCATGTGCTTGAAAACCCTGAGTAATTGAATTCTACACAAATTATTAAAGGGCTTGAAAGTGTTTTGCAAATGGGATATTTATCAAACGAAAAATTGAAAGTGCTTGAATTTTGACAAAATGATCCACATTGGAAAACACCAGTGATACATATTGTTATCTATGTGTTAGTTTATAGTGTCCCAGCATAGTTGGCTATAAATAGCTCTACCGTGACACTATAGAATCATTATGTACTCTGTTGCTATTCAAATTGGTCCCTGAAAAAATGTTCTTGTGACCCTAAAAGTCCTTTAAAGTCTATGAATTTTATCATTGTTAAGATATACGAACCATGATTACGGTTTAACCCTTAGGGGCCTACAACGCTGAATTCTTTTGTATAAACCATGGAGACCAAATAGGTTTTTTCCAATTTGGAATCATCATAAATGTCTTAGTTAGCTCTTTACAATTCATTTGAATACCTATGTTATGGGTTTACGACCATCATAAATATTTTAATTCTTTCAGTGTGGTGACCGTCTTTATATGTCAGAATCTGACGTCCACAGACGTCAGATTCTGACGTATAAATACCATCCCCGCACTGAAAGGGCTAATGCGATACATTTTCATGTTATATATTTCTCACGCTGCCTTCGGAAGAAATTTGCACAATTTTTTATTGCTAAATATCCAATCTTTACACTTTTGCAGGGAGAGTTTCTCAAAGAAAGAGAGGACACGTCGTTTGAGGGACGACGTAGATCAAGTAAAGAAATTAGAAACGTGGAGACCAGCTACACCGCTAGTGGCGCCCCCTCATGTTATCATGGGAGGCGCTATACCGGAACAGGAAACCACCAGTACCAGTAGCTGAACACCTGCCGTGTATTTAACAGTGCAGCAAACACGTAGTTATTGACTATTTAAATAAAATCTGTGCAATAGGAAAACACTACAGCCGAAGTTTAAAAAGTTGGACATTTTCATAAATAGGATCATTTACAACACACTAATTAAATAAGTGTATCTCCCTCCACACACCAGTCAAAGTTTATCATAATATCATACCCACCGTATACATGGAAGGCCTATAACTAATGATATTTAAATCAGAATACGCCACAATTATTCTTTTTAAATCGTAGAATATAGCATGATAACATAATGTTTACTGTAATTTATTGATGATGCTTCTTCCTGATTTCTATATTTATGTGGTAACTTTAGGTAAGGTATTTCACCCCGCTCAATGTGAAAACATTTGTTTTTGCTGGAGTATGACGCGCTTTTAACGCTGAAGCAGTATTAAAGATTTGATATTCAGTGATGTACTAATGAGTATCTTAAATTCATTATCATATTGTATTGTGTCAGTGCATATATTATTAGAGCGAATTGAAGACCCAAATGCCTTTTATCGTGACTTGGGTCTAACATTCAAAGTACACGTGTCACTAGCCGAAATTGCATAATGGTGCGAAAAACTATGGTATACTCTTTTTAATCATGTCATTTAAACAGTATTATTAATGATATTGTATTTATGATGAATGTTGCTATATTGATGTTAGGATAGATACATTATATTTACCAAGCCAAAATATATTTCTCAGCTTCTTACTCAATTTTGTCACTATGTGCCAAAACTGACTAAAACTCTGGAGATCAATGTGATATAGGTTGTGATTACCATTAGTCAGCTGTGATCTTGCTTCAATACAATAAAAAATGTGATATTTTATAGTATTTTGCGCCGTCACGGACCTAATGTCGTACAGGTTGTGATATTTTTTTTACGGACTGGATATACATAATATTATCATACTGTGCTGTGATATTTTATTTATTGTTATAGACAATAAATTTACGTTATTGTATTTATCAATAAATTGCACTTCAACCCATGTTTCATATTTATCTTTTTTTAAAGACACAATACAGCTGCAGCTTACACATGAAGAGTTTCCTTGTCATTATTTATAATGCATTGTTTAAATATACGGTCTCCGCGCTGAAAGGGTTAAAGTGCTGAAATATTTTGTATATAGACCAAGAGAAACAAAGGGTTTTTCAATTAGAAATAATCATAAATGGCTTAGTGTTCTCTTTCCGCTTGATTTGAATACAAATGTTATCGGTCTACGGCCGTTATAAATATTTACTCTTTTAAGTGCTGGGATCGATTTTAGACGTCAGAATCTGACGTCTATAGACGTCTGAATTCGATCCCCGCGGTTTAAAGGTTTAACTTATTATTTTGAAACTGTATCTTATATATTTCTTATACTATTTGACGTTAAAACCATCTTCTATGCCACATTATTTCACTAAATGAAGTTTGATTTTTACGTGGTGATGGGGGGAGGAGTGCTTCAAAACCTCTGGTCATGAACAACATCACGTCTGTCCACAACATTGCATCGGCAGTGTTTTTCACCCAGGGGCCGTAATACAAATAGTATATTACTTTTTGCACGTTGCAGGGGCGGATCCAATGGGGGAGGGGAAAATCATCATCTTATTTAAGGGTGTTCTTATGAACTGGTGATATACTAAAGGACAAACAGTGCCCAATATGCCTTAGATTGCCGGAGAAAGCCTTTGAAAATGAAAAATGTCCCCATGGGCGCCCCCGACCCCCTTACAGGGACAAATTTATTTGTCCCCTCCCCCGTCAGTGAAAATCTAGATCCGTCCCTGATTTTACGAAATGACCTATCTGTGTGCCCCTTGAAATTGATCTAAGATACGCCGCCGTAATGTTACATAGCCGAATTCATTATGGCATTGTGTTTTTATTTAGAAAATAAATTAAAATTCACCCAGAAAATTTTGATTCGATTTCCCAATGAATTGCTGAAATCCGGCTCAGATGTTTAACTGGTTCCAATCACACAGATAGGTGTTGATTTATTAGTTTTGGTAACATTTCCGGTAAGCTACACACAGTTGAAGATACACTACAGTCAATTTTGAATAATTAGCACTATTAAAGGGACTGGCCCAGGCTAAAATCATTAAAAAATCGATGATTTTATTTCGGCTTCTTAATATGACTATATGATGTAAACATGTCCATAGACTAGAACTGCAAAAGTTTTTTAATTTTTGTGCTGCGCATTCACCAGTTAGGCTAGATATACAGACGAAATTCTAATTATTGTTCTAATTTTTGACAATCATGTCAAAAATTAGAAATACGGGAATTTCGTCTCGATTATCTAGCCTAACAGGTGAATGCGCAGCACAAAAAAAAAACTTTTGCAGTTCTAGTCTATGGACATGTTTACACCATATGGTCATATTAAGAAGCCGAAAAAAAATCACCGATTTTTTTATGACTTTAGCCTGGGCCAGTCACTTTAATATATATGACAACTGCATGACAGAATAAGCATTGTCTTTGTCTGTGTAATTGTCGCATAATGAATAGGAGCTACTACTGTTATAGTAAATCACGACAAATAGGGTAGTCCTCATGGCCCTCTGTGGACTTCTGCAGCTGCTACACAGCTCTACATGTATACTCACGGGTAATTATTATCATCATCACGTACAAGCGTCACTTCATAAAGGTAATAGAAAAATGACCAGCCAAATTATGATAGATGAACTCAATCGCTTGTGATGTAGAACAATTTGAATTACCAAATGGTTTAAAACGTGAGGATATATGACAGGAAAGGGTTATATTACGCCTAACTGGTTCTGTTCCGCTGCATAGCATGTTTTTGTTTGCTTCGGGTCACATACCAATGCTATAATGCAATAAAACATCTGAGCAGCCCTTGGGCAGATGTTTAATTGATGCTGATTAATTATCATTAATTGGCCGGACAGTGCAGCATAGTAAATTACTGACATCTGGACCGTACCAGCAAGATAGCATTTTTCTACTGCTGTACAACATATTGATATGTAATGATAATTAGACTCACATTTAATTGCCATATAGCCTAAGTAAAATAACTTTGTAAAACACTTAAAGACAAATATTTAAAAGTTTGTAAATTACATAGGCCCTTTGTATTAAACCCGGTTAAGGGATGCACAACCGATATGCTTCAAGATAAACGTATAATATTACAATACTCAGAAGTGATACATTTGTTAGTAAAATCGCTATATTAAAATATAGAGGCCCTAATATTTAGTACACTTTCAATTAATTCAAGAGCGGACGTGTTAAATTATATTTAGACTTTGATGAATTATATGTGATGACATCACGCTATTTTTCACGTGAAGAAAGGTATCGTTGTCGACCGTTTCCCTTAATTTCACAGGTTACGAAATGGGTCCTGTCTGAGTTGTCTTAATATACCTACCACGATCACCCACACACATAGCACACACAAATGTGAACCAATGCTGTTTTTCCGTTGGCCCACCGTCTACGACGCTGGACCAACATTACACCGACATTGGTTTAACGCCTTGTGTTTGCTGGGATATATATTATTGTAACATATGGTGACAAGAGACCCGTTATAAAGACACGTGACCGTCCAGGTCTAACATATCACCTGATCACCACTGGACATCTCATCAGTTCAGGCAGAAATGTAAGGCCCATACAGGCAGAAAACACAGCCACTGGCAGAAGAACCATCAACAGTTCGTGACACTATTTTACGAGCAGAAAAATATACCGGTTGTAGTTGCCTGTTTCCACTACATAAACGTGCCGCGCTACATCAGTGAGAGTTGAGGGGTCAAGCGACAGTCATCACTGTCAACTAAGAGATTTTGGATAAACAAAAAGGAATTAAAAATGGAGAACGTTTCAATATCAGACATGTGGAAATGGCTACTCTTTTTCGTGGTGGCAGTGAAATACTCACTAGCCCTACAAGAAAACGCAAAAATCGCACCAGAGAGCATTGAGATTTTGAGTAAAGAGCCTACTAATAAAGTTGCTGCAAATTATCCCTTGTCGTGTCCTGTGCCTTTCGACGACAAATCCCCGTGGCAATACTGGTACGCTGACCCAGAGAACTGTAACAGTTATTTTGTGTGTGACAAGGAGCAGAATGCGGTGAGGATGCTCTGTCCTGCAGGACTCTGGTGGGATGACGTCACCAAGACCTGTATGTACGTGGAGAACTTCCAGCCCAAGCACCAAGCTGACTGCCTTCAAAAGTTGAAAGGTGAGCTGTAAAACCAATGCTATGTCCTAAAATAAATTGCATAAGGCAGAATGGTAGGACAATCTGAGGCGGGTTAAGACTCGCCCCATCAGCGACATAAAGAAAATTGCTGAAAGCTGTACTGATGTTGCTAAATAGGAACAGAATATAGCTAGGTTAAAGCCGTAGACCACTTATGCATGTTTGTGATCAAAGTTTATATTTCAACTGCTTTCTGTAATCCGCCTGTTGCTTCTTTGATACCGATTTGGCCCACACATTGGACTACTCCTTTAAAAATGAATTGTGTTATTGTAGCTTTAGCCTAAGTACCGGCCTTGATATATTCAACTTTGATATTGGCTCAGTGTGAAGTTTCGACATATTTAAATTTAAAGCGACACAATCAGGCTGAAATCATTAAAAAAATCAGTCATTTTATTTTCGCATTTTAATATGGCCATATGATGTGAACATGTCCATGGACTAGAATTGCGTAAGTTTTAAAATTTTTGTGTTGTGCATTTCACCAGTTAAGCGAGATATAAAGACGAAATTACCTAATTTATATCTCGCTTAACTGGTAAATGCGCAACTCAAAAAATTAGAAAACTTTTGCAGTTCTAGTCTATGGACATGTTTACATCATAATTATAGTCATATTAAGAAGCCAAAATAAAAATACAGTTTTTTTTTATGATTTTATCCTGAATGTGTCGCTTTAAGTTAAATAATTGCAACCGTATACACCTGCATGGTCCCGATAGCAGAAACTGTTAGAACAAAATTACAATATTTTTCAAACTTGCTTATTGGCTTAAGATAACACCTTTGCCAATCAGTCAGTTTGTTATTTAATTGTGTAGCCCATGTTGTGGGCCGATGTCCATAGCTTTGATTTGGAAAAATATAGGATATCTTTAAGAGGAGTGCACAAAGTTGATATCCGGATAGCGTCACGTTGATAGTACGTCGTAAATTGTAAGGCCACTCTGTTTTATTTCTCTGTTTTAGATCGGAAAAATCCAAAAATTAATGAGGAAGGGTGGAAAAAACAACATTGAACCTATTTTTGGAAAAGTTAATGAGGGCGACCAGGTAAAAAAAATTGGACAAATTTCTGGAAAAGGAAATGGACAACATTTCTGGAGAAGGACAAAATAAAAAAAAAGACCTATTTTAAAAAAAGTTTATGTGGGCGACGAGAAAAAACATAGCTGGAAAAATGTTTTTTATCTCCTGATATGATTTTTTTCGGACTGTTTTCTTATCTCACGAAATTAACTGTTTTTCTTTGGAAATCGGCAACAATCAAATGCGCGCGCTGGGCGAAAAAAACACATGTTTGTTTGTAATGCGCGGCCTAAATCTACTGCGCACGCTCATCTAAAACAGAGAAAAACATAGTGACCTAATATAAGATTTTCACATTAGACTCACCAGAAGAAGCTATAGGCCTAATATTCATTCAATTATTTTACAACGTTTAACCACATTTTACAGTAACGTTTTTTTGCTAGGTGTTGGGACCACAAAGCAACTGAGAGAAGTATTCATAGGAAGATGTTGGGAGTACCAATTGTTCAAGAACCCTTACCTATTTCGTTCTGGGTAAGTGCATTGTTACATTAATCGAATTTTGCATATTATATAATTATTGGCATGACAACAACAAAAATCCGCATATCCAAATGATGATCGCTAGATGTAAACTGTATTGGGAAGAAGAAACACAACTTTTAGTCTTCCACGGAATAACAAGTCCCCTATAAGGCAATACGAAATCATTTTCTTATAGCTATAAAAATAGTGGCGTCCACAATTAAAAAATTGAAATTAATATTCAGAAAGATCTGGTTATCTCAGTTGCTGCCTTGTTCTGTAATTAATTTTTAAAACATACTAAAATTATTATTGAAAACACTAGGACATGTAGAAATTATCGTATTAAAAAAATCATTCAAATGTGACTTTTTAAAATTGATTTGTATGATAATCTTCATAAAAATTGATATCCCGGTTTTTGCCATTTGGCCAACTGCCATGAATATAATTATAAATACCACTATTTTGGTGATTTCTCGACATTTCAAAAACGCACACAAAATTACGTCAAAAGTAAATTCTAAAACAGACCATCCAATGTATGAATAATAGCAATTGTGATAATATATACAAAAAAGATAAAAAATAATTTTGGTCAATAAATATAATTTGAAATAGTGTACATCGAGCCGTGCTGCTCAGAAAGAATATTGAAAGTGACATGTGAACTAATTTCAAGTCAGTTGATCGGACTGATATAAATCACTGAAAACCTAGCTAATTTCAAGGCGAAATGAATGACGACGTTACATGTTGATTATTAAAACAAAAATTGTAGGCCTACCATTCGAGATTGATGTTGACATGAGATATGACAAGGCAAAACATTTTTTTGTTCGGAAATTTCAACTTAAAAAATCTGCCTTCGGCCATATTTTGTCCGGTCAAAGTTTATAACCTGTTTACAATTTTAGCCATGTGCGCGGAAAGCCTTTTGTGATTTGCTGAATCAAGGTATTTAGGTCAGAATGACAGAGCGATGGAAAGTATTCCAAATGGAGTGTATAGGGCCTACATGCTACACATGTAGCAGAATATTTAAATATTTACATTTGAACACAATGATTATTAAAGTTAACTATAGTTTTGAAAAAAAAATCAAATATATTTTTTCATTACAAAATATTTCATGAACACAACTGCTATTTCACAATTTTTGTGGCTTTTTCCTTTAAATATATGTTGTGGTATTAATTTGCCGGTGTTTCGCCGTAGTCTGGTTAGCTATGCTGTCAATGGAAGCTGTGCGATTTCGATTTAATAACTTTTAGATTAATATAACTTGTAGCCTTGGTAGGGTAAGTTGTCCTAATATGAGCATGCTCCTAATATGAGCATAGCTGGAATTTCCATGAAATATAGTCACCAGGTGGTGTATTTTGCCTTCTTTTGCGAAGACAATGTCAAGGCTTCTAATTGAGATCAGTTTTTATTCAGCATCAAATGTATCAGAACAAATCAAGTGACTTCAACTGAGGTTTTTTAAACGAGTTCAATTTCGTATAAGCTTTAAATGTATGGTGATTCTATAGAAGAACATATAAAGATGTCAAGTTTGTTTCATGTCATCAATCATAACCTTATTTTTCTGATATGTAGGCGATAAAAAGAGTATCTATCTCGTGTTATTTGTATTGGTAAATTATAATAGCCATGCTCAAGTGTCCTATTATGAGCATAGCGGATGTTCCGATTATGAGCATATGCTCATGTTGGGAGCACCAATGTGCTCATATTAGGGGCATTCGTGGCAGTGAGTAAGGGTGTCCTACTACACACCATGATTTGTTTAAGTAAAATAATATAATAAATAATAAAATAATATAATAATAAACAATTACTTAAAATAAATAGTTTTGCATTACCACATGGCATTGTTGAAGTAATAGCTAGGTTATCATTTACAAGTGTGCTCGTTTCAAAACTAGTCTACTGAATATCATTTACAAGTGGGCCTTGTATTGTTTAACTTTCAGTTCTGGGGTTTCAGATTTAATAATTTTAAATATATTTTAGTTGAGAATAAACAGTTTGTCTGTTTTTTTAAATCTAATTAAACTTCGATGCATGTAAATGATCAAAGACAGCGCCTTTTGTATTTTTGTCGATTCAGGCACTTCAATGAATTTCCCACTGAACCTACATAATTTATTTTTATATCACCTATGTAAAATGCCTTTACCTATAGAATTTAAAAGTCCGTATAATTACAAAAAATCTCTTTTGCGATGAGCAAGTCATTTTTAAATCTTCAGTCATGACAGGTAGACATGAGACGAAACGTCCATAACGTCATTATGCTAAATCATATTGGGGGGGGGGGGAGGTTTCCAGAGGTCAATAAATTACTATGCTGTATCTTTCACGCCAATAACGTAAATATCGTTTACTGTTCCTCTTTCATTTTAACAAAATTAACAATGCGGATTCAGTGGCGGATCCAAAATTTGCCTGACGGGGACACCTAATTTTCAACTAAAATTTACACACCACAGCTGGTAATTCAACTACAGGGATCCGGTTCATGCTTTCTTGGGGAATTTTGACAACTAAGGCTTCAAATGGTGCTTATTAAAGCTTATTTCTGTACAAATATATCGTTTTTTATTTTAAGATAATGAAGGGTGGGAGGGCGCACCCCAATGGATCTGAACTGGGTTATTCCACTGAATTAGCTAAGTGCACTATATTTGGACAAAGTTTATTTAACTGATCATTCCTTAGATACATCTATAATAATAATTTATGAAAAAGTTCGGGTTTCGTGACGATATAGGGCTAATTAAGTTTAGGCCTACGCGTTTTACAGCAAGTTCCAGGCAGCCCCACTCCAGGGCTGCTTTAGTGTTAGCAAGGAAGATAATCTGATGAAATTGCCCATTAATTTGATCTTAAATCTCTACAATTGAGATGTGGATTCCCCTGAAGCCAATTATTTTCCTCACCGCAAATGACTGCGATTTTTATTTGCATACAGTATCTACATAAGCGAAGTAGACCAAGATCAGCAGGCATATTCCCTCATAATATAAAATAATAGAAAATACATGCACTACAAACTTTAGTTTATCTGACATTATTTCCCCACAGGTAGGCCCTATATGTGAGAGTAAATAAATTAGTGGAATAGTTGCCAAATGTCACTTTTGACAGTGGTCAGTAAACAATATTTAAAAAAACAGTGCAAACTTTATGATAAAAAATGAAACTGTATATGTACAGATGACGACGCGAGGGTGGGGTGGTTGGGCATCGTGAGTTATTAAGGTTGTTTTCCTTCACTCACCCATTTTGGGCATGCCTGGGGGGCTTACAACCATACATGCCAAAACGTCCAGAGACGTGGGCTTTACTGTGAAACATATGGTGGAACGCCGACGCGTGTCGCTCAGCTCGGCTATCCTCTGGTCGCATAGTCCTCAGAGTAACACAAGTTGCAATGAGGGGTAACTCATGCATTCATCCAATTGTCCTAATTTCAAACACTCTATTGCTGGTGGTGAAAAATGGTGTTGATATAGTCGGTACTTCCATAAAATGAAAAGTACTAGTACTAACAACTATTCTAGTTCCCCCCACAAGTGTATTTTGTATCTTTCATTCGCCACTCTATTTATACCAATTCGAACATAATAATTTTTTTGGAAACATAGATCTTGAAAAATCTTGTGCGTGGAACGAGTTTTATATTTGAGAAAAGTTATACAATAAATCAGGGACAAAATATAACACACTGCACCTAATATGAGCATAGGGGATCCTTTATGAGCAGACCTGCTCAAATTTGGAGCACCTATAAATGTATTCACAAATAAATAACAGTCTTTGATTCTTCAAGTGTTTTCAAATAATCATTGAGCCAGCATATAGAAAAATGTTATATTCGTGTAATGATTGAAATATTCTTTAAAATTATCTTCGTACAAAACATTTAGCTCCATTCTGATGACCGTGACAGCCAAAACAGTGTCATGTTAAATAGACAATGGTCCTAATATGAGCATGGTAGTTCCTTTATGAGCATACCTGCTCATTAAAGGTACTGGCCATGCTCATCTTATGAACAGATGTTCCTATTATGAGCAGGATTGCAAAAAAATTAAAACTTCCTCAAAATAAAAAAATGTCGTTATCAAAAAGGCGAAAATATATATTTTGATAGAAAAATCATACATATGTATATTTTATTAAGTTCAGTTGTCATTGACATACTATTAACGCTCACAGGACAGTGTTCCCATACTATGCTCATAATAGGCACTTCTCCCCTATTAAAGGGTCGTCCCTTTGCGAAGTGACAGATACGACCCGTCAATAGCAAGGTGTTAATATTGATATTATGAGGTTTCCCATGAATATTGTCTCTACACCACAAACTCATTATTTTTTTGTTTTTACGGGAAGCTGAGAGTTTAATTTGAAGGCTTATCGCTTACCAATCATATGCCACTTCCCTTAAACATGTTAAAATAATGGGTAACATACGCCATGCAGTCCATTGTTATATGGGACGTCTGGGTGAGTTTATTGCTACTTTAATGAAATTTTGCATATTATATAATTAAATAGGCATGAGAAAAGAAAAAATCCGCTGTGTATTATTTATTAAATTAATGTACAGTATTTTTGGTTATTATCATTCATCTTAGGCATTAAAGAATAAACGATAGATAGGCCTACTTCCTCATCCGATGGGTTTTCCAACACATTTAAATGTATTGCCACAGTCAGCTAATTTAAATTATAAGCCTACACATTGATAATACTGGCTGGTAGGCCTACACACGTTGGAATCTCATGTGCAGGGGCATAAAACTAGGAAATGTGTTATTGTTAACGCCCGGAAGCGACTCGTCATAAAACTCTAAAAGAATAGATGTCAAATTGACGTTTCATAGCTGAAGCATGTCACTATGAGATAATGTCCTGCGGTGATTTTCTGACAACTCGTCACTTTTTATTATTATGCGTTAAAAAATAATTATGTCGTCCTATTTATAATTTACCTGAACGTGTCTCATGTAGGCCTATAAATTAATTGATGCTCACGCCCTTTTGTAGTCTTTAAAAAAACAGTAGGCGCAATGGTAATTAAGTGGAGCGCGCAGCACGTAGCCACCCTGCGCGAAATTAACGTCGATACACTGGTTTAAACCTTATCTCGACGAGGCCGCCATTAACGTGATCGCTTAGTCACTTTGAGAGGGGGGAAGCAATGATATTTATCTGAAGACCCCGCGTATAGCGACCAGCGGGGCTCGAACCCCGTGCGCATGGCACATTGGTATTTTATTGTCTGTTTTAAATATAGCTAAATTACGGCGATGATAAACTGATCTCGTCACGTGACATGCTATACCCTACTTAGTCCAACATTTTTACAGCTCTAAATGCAGAAGACAAAGACAAAATTCAAATTTAAATTAAGACCGAGTGAGAAATATTATTTATATATCCATTTATTACTAAATGACAAGATGACGTAGGGTTTGGATATCTAGACTATAGCGCATACTTATGCACTGTTATGGCATGTATACTCAGAATTTTGTCTTACCGTACTATACTTGCCAGACCAGTTCTCTACTAGGCCATATATATGCCTACTATTCACAATAAAGAACCCCTGAAGTCTTGTGAAAAAAGTTTGTCACCATTTTACATTTATTATCAAAAGTTAAACCCCCCAAAACGTTTCCCCGATCTACAGGACTAGCATAGGTTTAAACTCATGCAATTTATACAATACCCATCTATTTCATGACAATGAATACGATGAGAACTGTGAAAATTGTGACCAAAATTGTGACTTTCGCTCATTAGGAGGCCCACAACAGTGGTCATAACATGGGTCACAACAGGGGTCATGATAACTTGTTAAGCACTCAATAGTGATACGGAATTTTAAATTGGTCACCACTGTGACAATGACAATTGGTAAATATAAACCAAGCCGGTTGGTTGATGTAGCGTTCGACTCTCATCTGTTTGTTTCATATGTGCTTGCTTCAAATAGTGTCAAATCCCTGTTTCATAATCGCAAATACATGTTATTAATTGTGGGGCAAAAACAAGAAAGTTCGTTATATTAATAGGCCTATAACTTGAAATATGCTAAAACTTGAAAGACACATGTCCAAATTGTTAGCGTCGACGCATCATTTTATAAAATCTAAAATGCTCGATCTTTTTCAGCTACACAGACTGTGAGTCATTGTTTGAGGAGTTCGCTGCTGTTTTTGTGGGGAAGGCATCATGTGGTGTGATTACTGAGGACGACTACAACCCGCTGGTGGACGCCTCTATTACTAAACTAGGTCCTAATAAGGTAATGTTCATCTCTAAATAACGCAAGAAGAATAGGCCTGTATCAGAAACTATTAATTCCAAATGTAGGGAGTACCAGATTACAGACGTATTGTTCTGTTTTAGAACATGATTGGTATTTTTTAAAATTTTTATGATGGCACATAACAAAAGCCTAGCGAATGTGAGGAAAAGCCATCTCAGTAGTTTAAATCAGCAATGGAAGCAAATGATGGGTATACAAGTACCACCCCTATCGTTATTTCCAGATATACTGCTCCTATTTAGCAGAATACATGTATCTATTTTAGCATCTTCTATGGACTGGTGTATATTCCATGGCGCAAGAATACGCTCGATATGGTGACGTAGCATACACTTTAGAAACGACGCTGATTGGCTACATTCTGAATGACGTAACTTGGTGTGGTCAAATAAATGGAGAAGGTATCAACTTTGATTGGTGTCCAGCGTTCGCATCATGCAGGAACCATGTGATGGCGTCCTTCTGGGCAGCAGCGACTGAACAGGTGATTTTTCTAAATTATTTGTGTTATAAAGAAGAGCGTTAAAATTGATCTATCTAACATGTATAGACTGCCAACAGTCACCCCTTTAAACCCTCAGGATGCTTCAAAGCATCATTACATGCCTGAAAACCGATTTAATTTATTTCAGAACGAAAATTATCATAAAATTATTTATTTTGTCACCCACTCTATGTCATCGTAATGGACGACGTAATGGACGACGATTTCAATGGTATATTCAAGCTTGAAGCAGTTAAAGTGCGACAGAGGCTAATTACAGATTCAGACTTGTTTATTCGACATTATAACAAAACAGAATATATAATTTAACATGTAGGATGATTTGTCGGGAGACCCCTATTAAGACACTATGTGTCGCTCTCATAGGGGCCACAGCAGTGGTGCTATGCCTTAGGTTAAAATACGCGGTCTGAATTGTTTTGCACATTGTGATTGTAGGCCCATATTAAGACTGCTTAATAAATGGTTGCATTTTTTACCATGACGTCATGATCAATAATAACTCAATAGGTTCACCAATAAGCATACATGCTCAATATATTTATTTCTTTTCTGAAACAGTTTGCCAGCCAAGCATCGGGACTTGTGACAATAATGTTGAACGGTTCAAGAACAGACGGCCCTGCATTTAGAAATAACAGGTAGACTATGCTCTTCTCATACCACAGTAAAATAGTATAAAGTTTTTTAAAGAGTTTTGTTTCAAGTGAATTTGTCGGATTAATGCCTAAGGTGTCAAATGCATCCCATTAAATGAACATGTGATTCTCTTACAAGCACAATACTTACGTTGGGCTGAATATGTTTATACTAAGGTGGGATATGTTACTCTTTATTGTAGTTTTCTCTCAGAGCATGATATACCCATGTTGGATGCTCGTGAAGTAACATTGGTACGAGCCTGGGTAGTCCATGATCTAGAGGGACCATACGTGTGAGTGTTTACTCTTCATCTCAATAGCCCTTTAACCGCCGGTATCAATTATATATATATTTTTTTTACATTTTTATTACCACATTAAATACCAGCTTTTGAACATGTTAAAGATAAAAAGTGACATCAATCAGCAAGATTTAAAAATTGTTCATCTCCATTTTGTCAAATCTGAATCATTTTCACTCACTTTAAGTTGTGGATCGTGTCAGCGGGACACAACTTCAAGTGGTTGAAAAGTCCAATTACATAATTTTGCAGTTAAATGGTTAAACCTAATCTCCTATTAGAAGTAAGCCTACAGCAATATGACTGCATGCACATATCCTTATGTCTTCATCGTATAGTTTCAAAACGTGATAAATATTTTATTTATCAATTCTTTATCTATAATAGTATGAAAATATTTCAGAGAATCATGCAGTTCGGCGAGTCTTCGAATTCTTGAAAGTCGCATCAGGTTGAAAGGAATAAAATTTGAATGCCAGGATAACCCTGCGTAAGTATCGCTAGCTGGATTTATACGACAATTAATCCAGATTTGTTTTCACCATTTAATCCTCCTAGCACCCAGCTATTTACTCTTTGTTTCATTCATATTGGGGATTGTTGTCGCAATTCCCACCTCAATGTGAATAAAATAACCAGATTTTATGAATATCCAACAAGTATAACTAAACTTATAGAATCTGAAATGGTAGTTTAGAATGGTTATATTGTGGTGGATTGTACAATTTTTGATTAAATGAATTTCCTTCAGAATATACGTGATGCAAAAATCACGGAGGGTACTTAACCCCTAGAGCACTGATGTCGACTACAGCAGACATTCTGTGTTTTTGTTAGCACCTCTATAACCAGTTTTACAGGCCCAGGCTAAAATCATAAAAAAATCGGTGATTTTATTTCGGCTTCATAATATGACCATGTGATGTAAACATGTCCATAGACTAGAACTGCAAAAGTTATTTAATTTTTCTGCTGTGCATTTACCAGTTAGGCTAGATATAGAGACGAAATTCCTGATTTCTAATTTTTGACAACCATGTCAAAAATAGAAAATATAGGAGTAGCGAGATACAGTTTTAATGGGCAAAAAATTTCAATTGAATAGCTCAGTGCTTTGGGGGCTGAAGAGTTTAGTGTTAACCATTTGAGCAGCTATTTCAAGAATTAAACTTTTTATCCGCGATCCTCAACTTTTAGTATTTGATTTTTTTTAGTCTGAAACATGTTTTAATGCTTGCCAATTAAATTAAATTTCATCATTTTGATCTGCTTAAAATAATCATGCGTGGAATTTAAAGGGTTAATCGCGTATATACTCGTTTTAATGTGAGATCAAACGATTTTTGGGGAGAATACGTCTATTAGTGAGATTGATTTGTAACTCAAATTACTGATTACTTACTATTCAGTATCAAGTGTTGCAAGTATATAATTACCACTATTTTCTAACGCTTGTTGAAACTCCCGGGTATGGATATTTATATAACGTAACATGACTTACATTTTAAATGTTCATTCACGAGTTTCAATCACTGCACCAGCAGTATGCATGCTCTCATTCCCTCAATTAATGAATCTTATATGACGGTATGGTAAAATGATAAAGAATTGATAATAACATCATCCAGACTGATGCTGAGAGGAAACGAATCGATTGCTTAGTCATTATATACATAAAAGTATCATATGGGTTGGTTTATAAGTTGAATTAAATTATTTTTGTTATTTTGTTGTAGACCCGTTGTTCACCTACTCTGCGCCAAAAAACCGTTTTATCCTTATTGTACGCTTGTGCGTGAGCAAGGTGGACTGTCACTCCCAGCTTTAACCCCAAAAGAAGGCGCAGATGATGCTGAGGCGGATGTGCTGCTGGAGGATGGGGAGTCGTATAGGTACCCTGAGGAGGAGGAGAGGGTGGTGATGGATGTAGATAACCAAGTAGATGAGGTGGATCAGCTGGCAGCGTATCCAGACTGGATTCCTTCAGATACACATCCTGATATACATCACAGTCAGTCATATGAAGCCTCAGAAGAGGAAGATTCCATACATAGAGCCTACCCTCAGCGACCTCCGCCATTAGAGTCCGCATTTTATTCCACTGAAGACGAGGAGATTCCATCTCACCCACCTCACCAGCCGAGCTATTATCCCCAGCGCAGGACTTATGCTGAAGATACAGATGCCACGTCCTATCAGCCACGCCGGCGATATGCAGCTTCTAAAACTGTTCTCAATGAAATCGTTCACAAGCAATAATAGCCATATTAATATCTGACCTGAGTAAAATATCAGATATACTGACATGCTTATCACATCGGATATGTTTAAAATCCTGTTCAGTTATACTTTATCCACTTGTTACTACTGAGGATGAATGAAATAAAATAATAAAATAACTAACTTATCTATGTTTGATAGATTTCTGTACGTCCAATCGAATGTTATTTGAAGAAAATAGGCCTGATTGAAAATTGATGCAATTTATTTGACTTATTGAATCATGTGTGCATATCTAGACAGATCATATCTAGTGGAAAATCATTTGAAGGTATAGGAAGATGAGGTCCATAATTATATACTAATATGATTATCTTATTAACTAATAAAATAATGCTAAGAGGGCGAAACCAATGAGTCGAAGTTAATCTGCCTTGTGGTCATCAACATAATCTTGTACAAAGCCGAAAGTCATCAACTGCTTACAGCTACTATTCTCAGATTCTATAGCTCTCCAAAGTAGTATAGAACATGTGTGGGACTTTTTTAAAATAATATATCGAATTAGACGACTTTAATTGATTACAGCTATGACATTCATATAATAACATGTAATAATGCATAGACATTAAATACATGACAAATATATTCAAATGGAAAATGAACAACGAGAAAACATGAAATAATACACGAATTGTTACACAACATAGACAATTATAAAAAGGAAAAGTAATGTATATTATTCAAACAAAACATAACATTTTGTAAAATCACCAACAGTTTTGGCGTCGTTTCTACAAGATTGGCTCAAACAGTAGGATTGTAATGTAAGCTTTTCGTATGTGTGCGATGGATATAAATTAGTGCTACTTCCCGATCTAAGGTTATGCGATGTATTTTTTTTTAAATACAAAAAAGCAAAATATAATTTACTGTAAATTGTTCACAGACTTGTATACAAGTAAAGCCTGGTTATATTTAACAAAGGGTTGTCAATTAAAATCTGAATTGATGGTACAGATTATTCACAGTCTAATATAAGTCGAGCAACTATCTTTTGTAATTTCATTATAGTAGACCCATTACTATCTGCCTAGGAACAATTCCCACATACAAAACCACAATATTGGAAATGTGGTCTAATATAATAGTCATAAACTGTTTTTCGTACATCTATAGTCATTTTTTTTTATTCTACGTTTTAACACAATTGTGTATGTAATATTGTTCTTTTAATTAATGGTACTTTTATCTGCTCTTTTCACGATAGGTTTTCACCTAGTTTCTCATACGTTACTTGCTAAGGTTTGTTTCCATTGAGACATTCATTTAAGAATACATTTATTGTTGTTGTTCATTAAAAGAAGCTTTTAATTTGTGCCGGACAACATAAACATCTTTTTTACATTTGTGACCATATGATATGAGTGACACCATGACTGATTACTGTCTGAACTGTATGAACGTTACTTTTGGTAAATATTTCTGAATAGTTTGTGCAGTTTTATTTGATACGAAATATGTAGCATCATCAACAAAAATATATAATTTTGAAAATTCGTCCAGTAAATAGGCTTCGAGGTAAAGCATTTGTGAACATTAAGAACAACAGAGACCCAAGTATAAAGCTCACAGATGGCTTTGAATATTATTTTACCTATTTTGTTGGTGAGAAAATACCAAAACCAGCTTTACTATCTTGGGTTATGTTGTACAATTTTAATTTTTCTAACAATATTCTATGGTTCAACCTTATAAAACAAAAATCAATAAAAATTACTCCAACCATATGACCATTATGAATAAAATTCAATCAATCATCCATAAGGTTTAGGGTAGTTCGCATAGATGGTTACATCTGAAGGTGGTATACATGATAAAAATTCGTTGCACGAGAGAAATGTTGCACGAGAGAAAGATAATATGTGGCATCATCAACAAAAGAGATAATTGTGTGAATTCTTCCAGTAGGCCGGATATTTGTCATCGTGGTTATGCATATACAGTGCTTCAAACTGTTCAAAGGCATGGAGTGTACAGTGCTGTCTGATGGTACTGTGCACTATAAAGAACCCTTGAAGTCATTCAAAATAAAAGTGGGGCATAGTCCCGGCTACAGGCTTCCTTCTGTCGCGATATTGCCTCAATGTGCAGAAAGCGACGTAAAGCAATATGGTCTACATATACATGAGTGGTTACAGCTGAAGATAATAAAAAAAATCGTTGCATGATAAAAAATCATATAAATGATTAAACATGTCTCTAACACTTTTGAGAGAATTGACAATACAGATATAAGCATGTAAATGCCATACTCATCCATCGCACCTTTCTCGAAAAAGCAGATACTACACCTGTTGATTTTTTAATGTCAATGAATGATAGAAGATAAAAATAGATTATTCAGAAATATTTGGAATTGCAAAAACATTTTGTCATGTGGAAGGTTTTGGTAGTAAAATCTTTCAGCGGCTATAAATTAGGCGCCACATCTAGCTCCATTTTAATGATCTAATTTTGTTAGGGAATGCTTAAAGGGACTGGCCCAGGCTAAAATCATAAAAAAATCGGTGATTTTATTTCGGGTTCCTAATATGACCATATGATGTGAACATGTACATAGACTAGAACTGCAAATTTTTATAATTTTTGTGCTGCGCATTCATCAGTTAGACTAGATATAGAGACGAAATTCCCGCATTTCCTATTTTTGACATGGTTGTCAATAATTAGAAATCAGGAGTTTCGTCTCTATATCTAGCCTAACTGGTGAATGCGCAGCACAAAAATTATAAAAATTTGCAGTTCTAGTCTATGTACATGTTTACATCATATGGTCATATTAAGAACCCGAAATAAAATCACCGATTTTATGATGATTTTAGCGTGGGCCAGTCCCTTTAATAAATGCATTTGATATGTCAGTATCATTTTCTTTTAATTAACACACAATCTAGACACAGAAAGTGTTCTGTGAGAGATCATCTAAGATGTCTGAAACAATTCTGGGGTTGTGTTTACTTTGTAACTCCCATGATTGTTTAAATTGGTTAACAACAAACAACACTGACTCAACAATGATCAGGTACATGTGTGTGCTACGAACGATAAGTCAATATTCTTGACCCGTATTTGAACGAGAAGACCGTATGATAATACGGACCAGTTCACATTGCGTCAAGAGTATGTGCTTTGTAATTAATTTTGCAACAATATTAGCAATAAATTCTGAATATCACATGATGAATCAAGATTATGTCGCTTCCTTCGGGAAAAAACCCAAACCGTGATCTCCTTCGTTTAACTTTGGAAGTGTCACAAATACCTATTTTTTTCACTTATCGACTCGAAGTCATATCTAGCTGCCAAATACACAGCTTCAAGTTGATTAAAACAAACATAAATGGTGCAACTATAGATAGTTTGAGATATTTTTCAGAAAAGTATGTTTATTTTGTCATAATAAATGAATTGGCGCCCTTTTGAACTAGCATATCTTTCAGGTTACTCTTTGAAGTGGTCAATAGGACATAACAGCTCCTAAAAAGTACGCTTTTTTGCACACTGAATGTTATGTTGGCTTATTGAAAGCAGCTGACAAATTAGTTTAACTGGTATCTTTAACTCTTTGGTGAAGAAAACATATAGGTTCATAGTAGCCAAACTAGTTAGGGGAGACCCAGGGGGATTTGGACAAGTGTCAGAATTTTTTCAATTTTCTTTTGCTATTTTCATGCGACAAAGCTCATCTTTTGCCCAAAAAGAGTGAGAGACTCACTATGCCTATGGATAGCCATGTGTATTTTTAACATTATATAAAGAAGAAGAACATTGCTAGAGATATATATTTAAAAAGCAAATTTGTCCAAATCCTCCCCCATGTGCTGGAACATTTGAACATGGCTTGGGAGCATTTGAACATAATTAGAATCAATAACAAGAATCCTGCAAATTATCGTTTTTATTCATTATAAAACATGTGGATAGACCTAATACTACTCTTCCCAAGCTGTGATTGGCATTTTTGCACTAATTTTGAAATCCCCCCTTTTTATTTAGAGGAATCACATCAGTATCATCGACCTACTTTCCAAATGCACCTAGGTATCCCCCATTACATATATGATAAGACATACTAGCTACTTAATCATTACTTGCATGTATATTACTTACATGAAGATTACAATGATAAGTAGAGTGATATTCACATGATAAATATAATAATAAGTACAACCTTGATGATGTCTACAAATCCTTCCAAAGTGTGCAATTCCTCCCTCAATCTTCTGTCCAAATGCGCACATCAACATAAAAAATTATGAAAAACCTAATTCTCGGAGAACACAAATATGTGAAAAAAATTTACACAAAGTGAGTAAAACAGCCAGGCCTATTGTATTTTCGTACAAGTTATGATATATCGTCGACTTGGGATTGGTCGCGCTGGCCATCTCCCAAGATATGTCGTAGTTTGTACGTGTCCACGCGCGGATGGTTAAATTACTAAGCCCATTTACATAACTCTTAAGCACATCTAAAGATATATATAATAATCAATAAAATAAACAAACAAGTTTTTCTTTATTATGAATCATAGTGTGACTTTTTGTGAAGTAGCATATATCCTAGATGATATTTGATAATATCAGGGAGTGTATATTTTTAAAGATCCACAGATCAGACTAACATAATGACGACGTGTATTCCGCACCAGAATACCAGGATATCACCACCAGTCCTGGGCCAACGTCTGAGGTGAAGAGTTAACTAACACATTTATTGTGCATTAAGAATGAGAAAACCCTTTGGTCTCTTGGTTTGTATAACAAATATTTCAGTTCTTTAAGGGCTAAGAAGTTAGATTATGTTTAAAAAAAAAAGTTCATCAGCCTGCTATAGTAAGCTTGGGCTTGAAATAAACCAGTGCCATTGTTCCCCCACACACACTCTTTCGGGACTTTTATCCATATAATCACTGCCTAGTTTACTATTAGACAGATAACAGTGCATACATCGAAAGCAAACGCCAGACAACAGCTCGTATGTATAATGCTCATTCAAATGTTGTTATCTAGGTCTTATCAGCTACTGCGATGCTATGATTATATGGTACAATGTCTAACACTTATTAACCTCACTAACATATATATTTAACCAACTTTGTATCAATAAATACGTAAGACTTTGAGCTGACATTGAACCAAAGGCAAATAAGCAACGGCAAACAGGATAGTATTGTCGACACAACCACGGATTGTGTATGGTGTGGTCACACCTATGTTTTACAGTCAAATGGCATTCAATAACCAGTATATTTTAATTGATTTATGAAAAATCACTGACAGTAATCAGGTAGATTAATCAGTGGTAGATATCATGGGAGGTTTGTCTAATCTTCGCGTTTTGTTTACAATCGTGTGTGTGATGGGTATTATTGGCTATGCTGTCGTCACCATGAGAATACTTCTCCACAGAAAACTCACTGGTGAGAATCATTATGTCTATCCCAGCAAACGCAAAACATTTGCATAACATTTATACAATGTTGGTCAAATGTCTTAGACGTTGGGCCGACGTTGTATAGCTGTTATGCAATTTTTTATGTTTGCTGACATGTTATGATGTCTAACTCTTATGTTCGTATTCTGAACGCTCTAATCATTTGGTCAAGTAACCTTATGGTCAAAATGGTACCCAGAAAAGCAGAAGTTTAGCATTGAATTTTTAAAGCGACACAATCAGGCCAAAAATCATCTAAAAAAAGACATAATTATATATTTGCTCCTTTGTATGTCCATAATATGTGAACATGTTCATAGACTAGCACAGCGAAGTCTTTTAAAATGTGGATTGCTGTTGCAACGTGGCAAGTGTACCGAAAGCCCCGTTTATCGGTTATTCCTCTATTTTTTATTTTGGACATGCATGTCTGAAATTAAATACCGTCCTTACTTCCCTTTTTACTGGTAAATGCACAACAATGTATATGGACATGTTGACATATTATGGACATATCAAGGAGCCAAAATAAAGATGATAATTTTGGCCTGATTCTGTCGCTTTAACTAAACTCCCATAGGGCTATATAATATGAACCGTAGAGGAGACCGATAAAAAAGTAGAAACAACCTCTGTGTCGAAACATTTAATTTTCAGTTATTTAAAGTTGTGCCTCGCTGCCGCGAACCACAACTTCAAATGACTGAAAATTACTTGGATTTGTAGAAAGTCAAGTCCTAACAAATATCAGTCTTTCAAGACTAAACATATTTTAATTTGGACAATTGGTTAGACAATAATATTATTGCTGATAAAACACCGACAGAATACGCTGGTATAAACATGCTCTATGGATTACCGTCAGACGCGCGGTAAATTATAATAATAAAACGTCAATATTAACAGATTAGGGCTACTCGCGTAGTCCATATAAAAATACTTCTGGTATATATGTTGTGCAATGTGAATAATAATTTGGGTTCTTCTGTCCAACGTTACATCTTTACATGCCACTTCATGTGACATGACAACTTTCACAACATTTAATATATATAATTTAATATTGAATGTTTTCCAATATAAGGATCTTTTCACCGAAGATACAGAAGAAAGGATGATAGTAGTCCTAGCCTACGACCGAACATAAACAACGTTCACCTGAAAAAAACATTTCCAAATAAGGTAACTTTGCAATGATATAAGAGGGAATAAAATATAATAAATTAGACAATTTCAATTTTATTGTTTTTATTTATTTTATTTATTTCATCATTTTATTTAATAATTTTATTCATTTTGTTTATTTTCTTTATTTTCTTTATCTTGTTTAGTTTGTTTAGTTTATTTAGTTTATTTCTTTCAATTATTTTATTATATATATTTTTTTTAATATATATTTTTTTATATTTATTTTATTTATTTATTTTATTCATTTTATTCGTTATTCATTTTCTTCATTTCCTTCTAATAGATTGACACTCCACTGAGTGGACAGAAACAAGTGTTAATACTTTCCTACCAGAGAGTTGGTTCAAGGTAAGACATCATTTCATTAGGCTTATGTAATAACATGTAATAACATGTAATTTAAATATCAATAACCTGTAATAACATGTCATTTAACTATCAAGTAAGTAGTTTTTGTGTGACCAGTATAGACTCAAGCTGACTCTGTCTCACAAGAGAAGTTTATATTCCGAGTGTATAAGTGGAGAACTGTAAAGAACTGTAAGAAAAAAATGTAGAGGTGGTGCCGCTTCGACAACAAATTTCACGTTTCTAAGATGAATTACTCAATCAATAATGCAGCGATTTATAAGCGTTTTTTTCCATAAAGTGCGGAATTTTCTTGGGAATATTACAGTGTAAACTCAGATTTATAACCTTCGTCGTTTTGCCGCCAGCTGGTCCACAAACCGGCCGAGTGGACGATATTTTGTCGAAACTGCCGGTCTGGAACGTCAAAAAAATTGTTTAGGCTTTTATTTTAACCCAGATCACTGCTATTTAATCCATTTTGATGTTTACAATTGCTTGTAAATGTGTGTGTCCAACGACTGTAGGCTCCTATACTATTTCTATAAAGTGCAAAACATGCACTGTATATACGCACACCTAATGTTATGTACACTGTTGTACCACCAATAATGTCATGTGGTGCAATGAGCGCATTTCTAATATAGGCCTATGTGACAAGGCCAATATTATGGACAATATTTAGGAATTTTAGTCCTTTTCCATATAAGTAGGCCTACTCTCAGGTGTTTTTAAAAATAATTATCTGGAACACACTTGAGGTAATACCACACAAATATGATAAGTTGGGCCGGTGTCGGCTTATAAATAGGCCAGTGTTGCCGACGATGGACCAGCGTTGAGACAGCATTGGTTCAACTTCAACTGAACTTAAAAAATCTTGCATGTGACTTCATGTGGCGGCTAAATCCCCACGCACTCATGAAAGATTTACCACAGGCAGCACAGTCTCCATATGGCATATACGGTCTACATGTACGCTCGTGGATTGCGCGCTTATCAGTGCTTATGGCGCAGAACTCCGAACTCGAATGTATACAGTTTCTGAAATAAAGTGCATTGAGGCAGATGCCTGGAAAAACACGCGAAAAAGGGCAGTAAGCTCAAAATTAACTAGAAGAGTAGTTTTTTGTAAAAAAAAACTGGTGATGTCTCTCCTCCAGCAGCATAACCATAAAGGTTGATAGCTAATAGTATAGTGTCAATGGCTTTTGTAATTAAAGTTATTAAATGGCTCCTGTAGACAGTAGAGACTATGTATTTTGATGTGGTGGAACCTGTTTTTTATATCTACAACATCTCCCCCCGTAAGGCTCGCTACTCTTGAGGCCTCACTGTGTCAGGATTTGCTGCCGGGAAGATGATCTACAGTAACAAAATCGTCTTGAGACTCAACCTCTCAACACTCCCAGCAAACAGGAGACGTTGACCCGATGCTCGTCCAATTCTGGCCACCGTCTGCGACGCTGACCCAGCATAAAACCAGCACTGGTTCAACGCCTCGTGTTTGCTGGTCTGGCAGTGCTGGCGGCGAGAACAAGCCGTCACCTACCTAATGTCTGTTAAATGTGAGGCCAGCGTCGCCGGTGCTGGCCCGTATCCATTCAACCCTCCTCAGTAGGCCTACTTAATGCTGGCTGTAGGCTACTACCGGCATGATGCTTTGAACCAAAGCTGGGTTAATGTTGGCCCGCCGTCTGTGACGCTGGCCCACATTCAGCTTGACGCCAAACACGACACATCAACCCAATACTGGACTAATATTGGGTCAGCGTCGTAGACGGTGGGCCAACATTAGCCCAGCATTGGGTGAACGTGTCGTGTTTGACCGCCTGCACACTCACACACAGAAACACAGACAGCATGAGCGGTGAGAAGCAAACCTACATGTCTCCCCTTCTGTGTACAGAGGGGAGACATAATTTAATGTAGTTCCATAATAATTTAAATTGCATTTTATTTGACATCATAGATTAGTTTAACAATAATGCTGGGATGTATCTTCTCGTATGATGGGTCACAAATACGGGAATAGGTACTATAAATATGTCTAAATGATCAAAATTAAATGCTTAAATGAAGTGGCGAAATTATATGGCATGTGGCTAGAACTAAGGTGCTAGTAGCACGCTGCCCATTGACGAAATGAACGAGCGCGTGAATTCAAATATATAGACCATGTATGGTATACTTAAAATATCCGACCCGCATTCCAGGCTCCATCCACCGTCGATATCGCGAGCAATAAAGAGCTCGACTGACCATGCTGACTGGGAAACACAATGTGACGATTCATTAATGCCCCAGCGCTAACTAAACAGTCACCCGGTCACCGTATCGCGCCAACTGTTTAAACACTGAATTAAAAGACATATGACCCTAAACGAAAGCAGACGGCCAGAATGATATTAGTTCATTGCACCACATTACCTTGTTGGTAATACAACTGTACATTAGGTGTGCGTGCAGTGCATGTTTTGGCACTTTATAAAAAATTATATACTCTCGTTGGACACACACAAATTTACAAGCAATTGTTTAACATCAAAATGGATTGAATAGCAGTGATCTGGGTTTAGTCCTCTTGCTAAGGGGGGGGGGGGGGGGGGGGGGGGTTGGCTGTGTGCATTTTAGGTCCCCTAAGTTTCTATTAAATTGTTTAGGGGACCACCACAGGAGTAAAAAAAACTTGGGTAGACATGCTGGATCATGGTAGCAACTCAGGAAAACGATTTTCAAAATGGCCGCCAGAAGCAATTCTGAAAAACCTATATGTCTATATCTTTTGCACCAGTTGGCCAATTTGGATGATCGAAATGTCCAGTATGAGGTTTTTTAGGGTGATGAATTGATTGGAAGGGGTTTTGCAATGACCTGAGATAAAGATCATGCAAAATTCAAAATGGCCGCCATTCTGCTTCATCAAAGTTTATTTTTACTTTTATCTTGATTTATAATTGACACAGGTAGTAGTCCATGTGCCAGAATTGGTCCTCGTGCACCCCACTACTCTCCACGAGTGGTACCATTTTGATCAAGGGACTCCTGTGAGTGATATTAACGATGTTATCAGAAACAAATTGGGGCGCGATATGGGTTTCGGCCATCTTTTTAAAATTCCATGCCGCAACGAAAATCTAATTTGGACAATATCTCCAGTTCTAATTTACATAAAATCATAATTTTGCTGTCTACGCATATGTTTTCATGGTCAAAGAATCGAATGAAACCACTTATAGAAAGATTGGGTCATTTCTATGTTGCGAATTCGGAAAAAAATCCAAGATGGCTGCCAGCAAAAATAATTTTATGACAAAATCCCGATCTCTATATTGAAAACCAAATTATATTAGCTAAAAGTCTATACAAATAATAACATGGTATAGTAATGAAGGCAAGTATGGTTATAAAAGATAGCTTTGTGTCTCTGAACTTATATTTTAGGCATTTATCGTTCAGAAATACGTATATCCTATGATGGATATTTAGCTGGGCCATTATCTCGAGTTCTAATTGACATAGCATCTCAATTCTGGTGTTTATGGATTTTATGTTTTTGGGTCAGCGAATCGACTGCAACCTCTAAAAACATAGGCTTCTAGAGCAATACCATAAAAGGTACATTTGAAAGAATCCACGATGGATTTCAACCAATGAGTTTCGAATCACAATGTCTATGTGGATTTTTTTTAATTAGCATTGTCATGGAAATATATATGTAATATTCCTTGTGGTACTGAAGACATGCATAGTTAGAAAAACATCACTTCGTGTATTTAAACTGTCATGTATAAATAACATTGGAAATCGTATAATATGTCCCTATTGTCATTCCATTTGTGTGAAAACAAATGAATTATTGGGGTTACAAATATAGAGGCATGTTCAAAATCAAAATTGTCCATGTCTCTAGTTATCCTATGTTACAACATGGGGGTGGGGTAAACATAGCTCTCTGTGAACCAAGGAGTATTTTGATGAAGGGGCGTCTAATTTAACTACAACAAGAATGAATACATACATGCATGATTACAGAAATATGCACACTCTTCCATCTGATAAATAGCACAATAAATGTGCTGAAGCAGTTTTGACATTTCAATGCACTGATGGTGTCACAGTATGTGAACATATGGAAATCTGCGAGTCATAAGAGTATTGTGCTGGGAAGTCTTTGTCCAGCGCACTCATACTAATTCACCCCTCCCCCTGGCAATCCCGTTTTTCGTTCAATATGACTACCATCAACTACAAAAGATATGTAGCTGATCAGCGTCTTTCGGCTATATAGAATATTTGTATATTCACAAGATATATTTTATGAGTTACTACACATCAAACAAAATATTTTGCAGCTACTTACTCTGTAACAAAATAAGCTCAATACCACAGGTTATCATTTATTGTAAATTCACCCAAGAAAAAACATATGGATATCTGATTATTCATAATAGTTACTTATAAATAATTCCTTTCTCTGTTGAATGTACATGTACACCATATGAAAGCAAAAATAATATTCAGCACACAAGAACAGACGACAGAACGTAAATTTAACAGTATGAGTGAGCTGGCTTAGGAATTTAAAGCACAATACTCACAAACACTTTGCAATCGTAAGTGTTTACACACTGCAACAACACAGGCCGGCATATACTTTCAATAATTTGTGAAAGCTGATAATCAGAGAAGTGCATCATTCACAGATGCGGATTTGAGTTCACTGTTGCACTATGCGCATGTGCCCTGCTACACATATAATGTGCTAAGTATCAGATCTGGTTATATGGATGTGTGCATATATCCCTGTTTTAAAAAAAACAACCTGCGATCGTGTGCACTATGTGACTATTTGAAACACTACTCTAATAAGGGCCCATCATCATGTAATCTCAGGAGCTATTCTAATTGATGTCCCCCCCCCCCCCGGCGAATAAATACGGTATTTCATATTGATTCGTGTTGTTCTTCGTCTTCCCTCTCCGGCACGGCTCGCAATTTGCGTATGGTCATCTAGAACATCTAGTTCATCAGAGAGTTTGCTCCATATTTGTTGTAGTTGAGCCTTAAAGTATAATCCCATTATGAAAATTAGTGGTTTCATTTTCCCGAAGACCCAGATACTAAGGTGTAACGTGGTGAGCTCAAATATCATTCAATATGTCAATTAAAACTCGGGGTAATGCCCACATTAGATTGTGAACATTGGGCATCACGACTCAAATTTTATGACAGGTTGGTAAGGGAGTAACATATTATACATGTTCAAATACACGAAGGAGTGTTTTCTAACCATGTGGATGTCTTCTATACAATAACAAAGAACATTTCGTCGGTGGCCATCTTGAATTTTATTCAAATCCACCATAATAATGTTCCAGTATGGGATTTTCCATTCGAATCATTAACCAAGAAAACATAGGTGTAGACACCAGAATTGTGATTTTATTCCAATTGCAACTCGAGGCCCAGGACATCAATACTCTGGATTTAAGGCTGGTAGCGGCACGCAATGTTCAAGTTCAGAAACAAAAAGCAATATAAAATAACCATGCATGTCCTCAGTCCTATAATACTTTTTTATATAATGACAGAAAAATAATTTTGGTTTTCAGTATACAATGTATAGACTTTGTGATTTCCTCAAAAAAAATATAGTTATGTGGGCTATTTTCGAGTTTTCGATAGAGAAACGCCCCAATATTTCAAATTTGCCTTATGGTATTGCTCCAGTATGTTTTAAATGATTTCACGCGATTCGTTGACCCCGTAAGACATAGGTGTAGACACTAGAATTGTGCTTCTATGTCAATTAGAACTCGATATATTGGTTAAATTACAACTTAGGATATCAATATTGCGTATTTCTGGACGATGACCGCATAATATAGGCCTACAAGATCACAAAGACACAAAGATATCCATTATAACTATACCTGTCTTCTTTACTGTAACATTTTACCATGCAAACAAATTTTGTTTCCAATATAAACATTCAGATTTTGTCATAAAATGATTTTCACCAGTTGCCATCTTGAATTTTTCCGAATTCGCCTTATAGGAATGACCCAATATTGTTTGAGTGGTTTCATTCGATTCTTTGATCCTGAAAACATAGGTGTCTGACACCAAAATTATGATTCTCTGTCATTTAGAAATGGAAATATTCCCCAAATTAGATTTTCAAGGCGGCCATTTAAAAAAGTGGCACCTCAAAGTTATTCCTCGTAACATCGCTAACAACATTCCCAGAAAGCTCCTGATCAAAATGGAGAGTGGTGGGGGGTGCATGGTGACCAATTCTGGTCCATGGACTACCTGTGTCAATTATAAATCATCATGAATAAAAATATAATTTGCTCAAGTAAAAATGACGGCCATTTTGAATTTAGCATGATCCTTACTTCAGGTCATATTAAAATCTTTTCCAATCGATTCAGCACCCTGAAAACCCCCTACTGGACATTTTGATCAGCAAAATTGACCAACTGGTTCAAAACATATTGCCATATAGTTTTTTCAAAATGGCTTCTGGCGGCCATTTTGAAAATCGTTTTCCTGAGTTGCTACCATGATCCAGCATGTCTAACCAAGTTTTTTTTACTCCTGGGGTGGTCCCCTAAACGAATTTCAATAGAAACTTAAGGGACCTAAAAATGCACACAGCCATTGGATTAGTTAAAATAAAAGCTTAAACAAAGTTTTATGACGTTCCAGACCGGCAGTTTCGATAAAATATCGTCTACTTGGTCGGTTTGTGGACCAGCTGGCGACAAAACGACGGAGGTTAAAAACCATTTACACTGTAATATTCCCAAGAAAATTCTGCACTTTATGGAAAAAACCGCTTAGAAATCGCTGCATTATTGATCGAGTAATTCATCTTAGAAACTTAAAATTTGATCTCGAAGCGGCACCACTTCTACATTATTTTCTTACAGTTCTCCACTTCTACACTCGGAATGCTTTCTCGCTCACCCGGGTTGAGTGGTAGGCCTATAGTTGTTGTTTTGCTCATTTGCAATCCTCTTGAAATACATATTTTACACCAGCCACAGTACTAATTTTCGAGGAATGCTCAGTTTTTTAGGTAGTATACTTTTGGCAGAGAATCCTGACGTGTTTTATCTGTACGAGCCACTGGACGCGACGTACAGCACACTGTATGGCACCAAACCTGGGCATAACATCCCCGCCGTCATCACTAGTCACACAAACGGATCATTCAGGTTAGACTTTAACCCTGCTAGCCCCCAACTATCGAACTATAATATGGCATACTTTTCCCAACTGAGAGAGAGACACGGCGTAATGGTTACAGCGCGGCGCTTTGCCGATGTCGCTGCCTGCCGTGCGGGTTCAAACACTGCTTGATGCAAAATTTTCAGAGAAATATCATGTTTCTCCCCTCTCAATCTTGGGACATTGTTTCGATGTTGTGTCCTTGGGAAAGGCATTTCACCCTCAAATGCTTCGCTTGACTCAGGTGAAAATGAGTACCTGGTAGGACAGAGACGGCAATGTGTACGATAAGTTCAATGCGCTGAAATGGCTGCAGGACTGTATGCTCTCCGTGGAGTTGAAATGGCACACTAATGAACAGGTCCAGTGACCAGGGGGTAAAAATGTAAAGTCGGATGATATATCTTCAGACTTGATGTTAGAGTCTGCACTTTTACCTTTATTAATTAGGCCTTCTTCCAAAGCTCTAAGTTAGGCCTACTTTCCCCAACTCTTATTTTCAACCCTAACTCTTATTTTTAATCATCTTGAGATGTGAATTGCCGTCGCCATTCCCTTAAGAAAAATTCCCTGATTGTATAAAATACCAAGTATATTATAATTATTGATATATGAAATCTGGGAGCGTTCTGATTATGATGTATTATATTATATAGGCCTACTATTTAGTCAATAAATGACAAGGTAGCTTAATAAAGGGTTAACCTGGCAACCACTGGCATTGGTTTAGTGTTGGGACAGCGTTGGAGACTGTCGCCAAATATTGAGCCAACATTGTGTCAGAATATTTTACTGTGTTATGTGCAACGTATGCTTTTATGCCCTCTGAAACACCTGGGTTGCGGCAACCCAAAATTTCGTTACGGCGAACTTCAAGTGGGTAAAAGTCACGCATGCTGGTTTTTTGAAATTTAACTGCACTGTTTAACCATTTCAATCCTGAATTTACCATGGTCATCTTCATCCACTACAAGCCGCGAATTGCTGCCGCAATTCTCGACTTGTAGTGGATGAAGATGATTTGATGTGGTTTAAAAATTAAAGAAAATTACCACGTATTGGTAAACCAGTTTCATGGAAATTTTCATTCTAAAACCCTTAGTTGTAGGGAAATTAAGTATGTTTTCAGGGATGTAAAATGATGCTTTAATGCATCGTGAGGGCTTAAAGGGTTATTATTCCCAATAACAGTGATTTTATCTGCTAATAAAACGGATTAAAAACGATTATTGTCGTGCTTAGCGGTGAAAGGGCACAATCACACCATATACCCAGCCAACACGAGGTGCTGGCCCAATGTTGGGCTGACGTTGGGCCAGCGTCGTAGACGATAGGCCAACGTCAGCCCAACATTGGGCCAACGCCTCGGGTTTCTGGGTGTGGTCAGTTTTAGCCGTGGTTGTTACATAATGGAAACTCGCTGGGTATATCAGCTGTAAGTTATTGTATCTTTTATGGATAAAATAATTAGGTGACAACAATAAAAAAAAACTATATAATTACTTAGGCGGTTGATATTTAATACCCATATAGAGTCACCTTCCGTCTACAGTGTAGCTCCTTTCTGTCTTGGTATGCAATTGAAATGCTAATAGTTGACGACCTGGAATAAAATAATGACCACGATATACCAAACGTTCCTTCTGATTGTTGTGGCTATACTCTTGAGCTAGGGACGCCGACGAAGTTTACATATTCATAATTCATTATTCTATATATTTAAAATATATGTGCATTTACGAAGCCCGAGCACAAAATGGCTTGGCAATTTATGCCCCCAGATATTACTGACTGATTTTAAATACAACATTTCATGTGAAGTTAAAGCATTTAAACATGATAACATAGTTACATGTTCATTTACCTGTAATGATGATATTGACATGAAAATTGACCCCACTACATGTTTCTCCATACAAGTGGGCCCACCACTAGATAGGGCCTACGCATACTCACGATGACGTAACTGTTTTGAAGGGACAAATTATGTTACAAAGGCTTCGCACCATCATATCAATACTTCGCCATAACCACCACGACATTATGTAGACCTACATGTAATGACATTATACAAATCGGCAATGAGTTCTATACATGCGTTATATCCCGTCCCGTTGTTGAAAGATATGCTTTTAAATGAATGAGGTGAGGAATCGTGTGTACGGAACAGAATAGTGTTGTAGATTTTAATTTACTTGACGTGAATTTTTCGTCAAAGTCATTTGAATTGTACATATAAGTAGAGGTGTTATATCTTATAAATACATTATTATTGTGTATCATTTATATTCAAGTGTGGTGCTTAAATACCGCATAAATATTATATTTATGCACGATTTTATGTCACAGAGCACCAGGGCGGGTGGAGCAGTTAGCTGTAAAATGGACTTTATCCTCAATTTTCAATTGTTCCTTGTCAACATGGCCCTCGCAGTACTTACTGCAGTCTTTTTGGAGTGACTTCCGGAATGAGATGCCCGCAATTTTGCCATACTACACCTGTCTGAGATCAGGGGCAATGAAAGTGAAACATAACCCAATGGCCATGATGAGGCATTGTGAGAAGTGCATTTCTCGGTAAGTCAACACTAATGTGATATTCTCATCTTGAGATATTAAAATTACAGAATACAGGGGCGTGCGCAGCTTTCCGATATGGGGGTGGGGAGGGAGTCAATAAGAATAATTTAAAAAAATATGGGGGCATTTTTTTTAATCTGCAGTTCAAGGGGGGAGGTGGGGGTCAGAGCCCCTCGGACCCCCACTTGTTGGACTACAGTTATTTTAAAATTCACCTCATGATAGCCTCATGAGACTTGTTTTGCTGGGCAGGATTTCCCAAGAATAGAAAATATACACCGCCAATCGTTGCATACACATTCAGACATTTCACACCCACAGTTCTTCCTTACATTTACCTGAACGCATCAAAAAGAAATTTGCTTATTAGTATTTGTTGTTGCTGTTGTTGTTATTGTCGTAGTTATTTCGCATGTCACCTCTTTCGTTAAAGTTGAACAAATTATCAATCAACATAAAAAAATCAAAATTCATGGTATTTCATATGCCTCAAAAGCAAGTGAATATACCAAATATAGAGATTGAAAATATCAAAATAGAATTTGCTGATGAATTTAATTTTTTAGGGTTAACAATACACAAGCATTTAAAATGGGATTCACACATAAACAAAATAGCTTCTAAAATTTTAAATATTATAGGAATTATGTACCGGCTTAAACACATGGTTCCTTCTGAAATTCTTTTAACCATATATAATGGGCTGATTAAACCACATATACTTTATGGTCTTAAGTGCTGGGGTTTCAACCAGGAAAGATTTTTAAAATTACAGAAGAGAGCCATGCGAATTATATGTTCGAGTGGTTACCTCTCTCACAGCGAGCCCATCTTTAAGAAGCTAAATGTGCTTAAAATTGATGGTATGTTTAAGCTTCAACTGTTAACGTTTTGTTTTGACCTGATAAATAACAATTTACCTGCATATTTCTTTAACATGTCTTCACTTTTACAACCAGTAATCTACCATCATAACATCAGACAAAAAAGAAACTACTCAGTTGCACGAGTAAAACATGTATTTGGTCAAAAATGTATGCGTTTTTGTATTCCGGATATTTTAAATAAATCAAGCAGCCTTATAACAGATAAAATAAAAACTCATAGTCGAAAAGGATTTTCAGTATATCTTAAATGTTTTCTTGTAAATGCATACAACTCAATATGTTTAATACCAAACTGCTATATCTGTTCAAAAATTGTTGTTTCGTAATACACGGTGCACTTTGGACGCTGGCCCTCTTTGGCCTTATTTTTGGCCAAGGTGAAGGTTTTTATATAAGATCGTATTATTATAATTTATATCCATGCAGTCCGCTAACGTCTGCTTCTCCCTCCGCATTAATGTTACTATTTTATTATTGGCCGTCTTTTTGTCTCTCTGTCTTCCCCGCGACGTATGCAGTTTTTCAGAAACTATATATATTACTTTATTGAAGGGTGGCCTGCATGGAAGCGGCTTATCATAAGCCTTTTGCAGGTCTCCATTGCATTTTTATAATTATTTGCATGTATGTATGTTTCAATCATAAATAAACAAACTGAATTGAATTGAATTGAATTGTACCAGGCAGAGCGTAAATGCTATCTTGAACACATAATAATAATAAAAAAATATTTCTTACTGCGTAATTTATTACAATCCTTTGCAGATATTGTGGAAAAGTGTTGACAACCACAACAAAGGAGACAGCTCGTGACAACTGTTTGAAGCTAACCTGGTACGAAGCATTCTCGTATGAGAGCAAAGTTAATAAAGATTTCACCAAATATCGCTCCTGTGTGAAAAGTGTGGCGAAAACCTTCCGCGATTGTCCGGCTAAACTTGAACGTCACTGCAAATCATTTGATATCACAGCCGTAAAGACAGTCAGAGCTACAATGGATGTAGCTGATGCCTTACTCACTCAATATCCACAATTAAAAATTATCCACTTGTTTCGTGACCCACGGTCAGTGGCTAATTCCCGTGCTAAAAAGTGGTGGGCACAAGTTGGCCTGCATACCGGCTATAAGAATGCCAGTGTTGTTCGTATTAACGAGGCCCGTGCCTTCTGTAATACAGTCTCGCATGACCTTTCAGTGAGAAAGGAGCTGGAAAAAACATTTCCAGGACGTATTTATGAGCTCGTTTATGATGATTTTATGCAAAACCCTTTAAAAAGGCTCACAGAGGTATATGAGTTTCTGAATCTTTCTGTGTCAACAGCAATGGAGAGATTGGTGGAGCAGAAAATAAATAACACATACACTCTGCGTTGGCAGAAGGTTATGTCTGATTCGGAAAACAGACTGATTAAAAAGGTTTGCCAAACATTATTCACAAATATCGATGTGTGGAAATAGGCGATATTTTTTTTACGAGCACGTTTAATGATATTTGTTACGCTGGAGCGTGACGTCTTACATCATTTAGCATAATATCTAAATTCAGTTTATCACCTATTAATCTTGATGATAAATGTTACTCTATCTGAAATCAAGATATATGAAGAACATTTTACAAAAAATGGACTTAATATCATATTTTAAAAGCAATTAGTAATTGTTCTGATATTATAAAATAAAGTTATTCACGCATGGTCTCCCTGGTGAAATGCTCTCACTAAAAAACTATATATGCAAATATATTCAGGTATTTTGCTTAACTGTATTCTTTGCTGATGTGTTTCAGTTTTTGTTTTCACTTTATGCAATTTATTTCTGATACACTGTTAGGTGGTTTAGCTTTGACTGAAAAATATATCTCAAGGCTTACAATCCAAAGTGTGTTTTATTTGTAGGCTTACTCTATGAAGTGGCAATTATTAAATACAAATCTAAAAATGCTATAAAACATCAAATGTTGGTAAGTGTTTAAATGGTATTTTCGAATGCTGTTTTTAATTTTAAAGATCCAGTCATGTTCGAAGTTTGCATGCGTACTGCAGGTTGATTATATTCAGCTCGAGTAATTCAACCTGATTACACGACTATGGATAATACTCCAACGAGAAACTCAACCAACGCTGTTTAAATGATAGGCCAACGACTGCGACGCTGGCCCAACATTAAGTCAACATTGGGTGAGTGTACAATGTTTCCTGGGAATGCCCTCCTGTAAATACATGCGTGGGGGTCAGCTGTTTCGAGATCCCCGCAGTAATACAATCAGTTGGCTTTCAAACCCATGCTGAGAGCTTGGGTGGAATTATTAACATTACTCATAGATGTCGCTCAAGTATATAGACTTGCTCTGCTTTTGGAACTTGTTCACAATGCAGCGTTGGGTATGAAATGCATATAGTATTATTATGATTATAGAAACGGGCATTATTGCATTCTGGGGGACCCATGTCCCGCATATTTTAACAATTGACTATACCTTGATTGCACCAAAGCAACGTGACCTTTTCTTTGAGCGACTGAAAGGACAAATAGAAAAATAAGTAAGAAAGTAATACTACATGCCTTTACTGTAAAACATTACTAATGTTTTATCAGATTTCATATATATGTACATTCGAACATTACGAATCTTTGTTAGGCATGATAGTTGTCCCGTCTAGACCATTGTTATACTGTATTTATACCAAGTACATGTAATTCTTTCAAGTTAAATATATTACATTTTGTAAATTTCACAAAATCATTCTTTGCTAGTGATTCGACCTAATATTTTCTTTCATTTTAGCTGAATATTTCAGTATAAATTCCTGCTGTAAATGCTTAAAATATAGTTAGGAATACCATATGCATGTAGTTAATCCATTATAAACCCCACCGTTTCATTTAATCACGTGCCATATTTCAATAAACTGCATGCAATGAAAATCTTTTCTAATCGTCACAATGACGTTTAGAAAATTAATTTGATATACTATGCAATTCATTTCTATTTTATATTACGGGTGTATATAATAGGCCTATTCAAGGAAAAAGGTAGGCCTATATTAATAATTTATTTATATTTATTTTTACAAATAATAATTATATGCAATATGCATTTTTTCTACGGCACTTTTGCAGTCGCCATCTGGTTTAACAATTAGGGACAATTAGAGTGTTGGTGACCAGTATTATTATGCAAATGTTTGCGTTGTTTTTCACTGTATTGTTTTTACTGAAATAAATCAATCAACATGCTGCCATTTTCATTTACATGCTGTAAATTGTTACTACAAGGATAATAGCCTACTTAAGATTAACCCTTTCACCGCTAAACACGACTATAGTCCGTTTTAATCCTTTTTATTAGCCGATTAAATTACTTTATTTGGAACGAAATTTGTGTTAAAACGCCAAGATTTGCACATGTTTGGCCTCAAATTAAACGAGCATGAGTAATGTTTACCCATTTGTTGTGGGTCGCGGTAGCGAGACACAGCTTCGAGAGGGCAAAATTATTAATAAGGTAGCTTGGCGGTTTACGTAAGGGTTGACTTAAATATCTGAATGACAGAACACAGCCCTACATAGGTCCCGTAGTGAGGCATAGTCACGACTTCCGGATTCCTTCTGTCGAAATATTGCCACAATATGCATACAGCGACGTAAAGTTACATTCTTTTACTCACAGATATCAATCAAATAAAACTTCTAAAGCGCCTATATCCTCAGCGGACCGAGCTCAGAGGCGCACAAATCCTTAGCGTGATCATGTGTCATAATCGAGGCCAAAGATTTAAGTAATTTCCGGAATGTTAAGATTGTTTTGGCATTACGTATTGGCACAGGCAGGGCGTTCCATAAGGCTGGACCAGATATAGAGAAAGCTCTTGATCCAGTCTTAGTCTTTATACGAGGAACAACAAATCTATTCGAATTAGTGGAGCGTAGATATTTTGAGCATTTCGGCCGAACAAGTAAATCAGCCAGATATGCAGGTTGGTTTTTTTTAGGGTTCAAAAAATTATCGCACATATTTTAAAATGAATGCGAAACTTGACAGGCTGCCAATGTAATCGTTTTAGAATTGGAACGGAACGACTAAATCGTGGGCCTTGGTTACCACTCTTGCAAGGCAGTTTTGACCGCGTTGTAATCTAGCGATATCCTTTTCTGGCATATTGTGAAAAAGTGAGTTACAATAATCTAACTTACTTCTGACGAGTGCCACTGCAATTTGCTTGGCAAGATCTAAGGACAGACTTTTTTCGAATTCGACGCAGGTCACGGATATGATAGAAGCATGCCCTACATGTTTGGGATATGTGTTTTCGGAAATTCAGGCTACTGTCGAATAGTACACCAAGATTTTTAGCTGATGTAGATGAATTTGTTTCTTGACCTAGAAGTAAGCATGGGAAATTATTTAAGAATTTTTCTCGCTGAAGTTTGGTCCCAATAAGAAGGAATTCTGTCTTGCTAGGATTAAGCTTCAGCTTAGATCCTGTCATCCAGGCCGACATACCCATTAAACAATGCTGCAACTTCTCAAGAGATTCCTTAGCGTTTAAAACTGATAGAGACATGTAAATTTGAGTATCATCGGCATAAAGATGGTGGTTTATGTCAAAACTAGAGATAATAGCGCTGAGTGGTGTAGTGTATAAAGTAAAAAGCACTGGTCCTAGCACAGAGCCCTATGTAACTCCATATGACAGTGTGACTTTATTTGAAAAAGTATCTTTAATTTTACCGGACTGGAGCCTATTTTGCAAATAAGAAGAAAACCAAATTTGAGCCTGGCCAGATATTCCATACCAATCAGAAAGTCTATCTGTTAATGTAGCATGGTCAATGGTGTCGAAAGCGGCCGACAAGTCAAGCAAGGTTAGAGCCGTAACTTCACCCTTGTCCATACTAATAACGATATCGTTATGTACTTTCAGTAGGGCCGATTCTGTAGAATGGTGTTTCCTGTAGGCCGATTGTAATGGATTACATAGATGGTTATTTTTTATATGAGCTTGCAACCTATTGGCTACTATCTTTTCTAAGATTTTGGAAATGAAACTTAAGTTGGATACAGGCCTGTAAAATATTTCTCAGTTCGTTTTTAGGAAGAGATGCTTTTTTCAGTAGTGGTCTTAAATGAACTTCTTTGAAATTTTGAGGAAATGTACTATTTTCCATTGAAATGTTAATTATGTCAGTGATGGGAGTTATTAATATGTCAAGACAATTTTTCAACACGCTTGTAGGAATGGGATCCAGATCGCATGATTTTGACGATATGAACATTTAGCTGAAGCAAAACTAAATTATTTGACATTAAAAGGATCTACCGCTCGCAGTTGGCAGCTGTAACATATTAGAACGCTGATTTGAAATGATCGGGTAGACAACAACTTCATTGAAAATCTGAATACATTGAAAAAGTAGTTTATTCCCGTGATATTTCGTGATCATAGAATGTTTTCTTTTGAGGTCTTTCGTTAGCTCAAAGTACTAATTTCAACACAACGTATTTTGTTACTCATGATATGTTTCGGCATATAAAATAGGACCGCGGGAGTAAAACGCGAAAAAAATATGTTGTTATCAAAACTTACCCTCTGAAAACATACATCAATGCATGAAAAGATGTATCTCCAAAATATACAAATCTGTAAATTTCGACAATATTGTGTTTTAATATACGAGCATAGCGTCTTTAAACGGCATAATGTATATGCATCCTAAAGCAGTATTTGATTCCTTTTCAAAATAGATGCATGAAAGTGATTTAAATATGTGATACTTTAGATTCTAGCTGAAACGATTATTAAAATAATTGATGTTTTCATTTGAAAATTGTATTAACTGGCTGTTTTTGGTATAATTTTGTTAGTGTAGTTTGTTTTACAGGAATATAGTTTTCAAAAAAAAAAAATATTTCTAGCCATTTCATGATGTAATCTACAAAAATGAAATATGAACTGGTACCTCTATCCAAAATTAGGACGGACCGATTTTCTTTGAAAATAAATGACAATACACCTTTCTCAATAACAACACGCCACACAGTGAGCAACGCCGAACTGTTTTAATCAGACAACTGTTACACACTGTTCAATGACAACACGCCACACATTGAGCAACGCCGAACTGTTTTAATCAGACAAACTGTTCACGCGCAAACTCGTGCAAGCAGTCTATTATACATCTAAAATGGTTTCTGGTTCTATATATAATGGTTAAATTTATTAAAATAATGCGTTATTAGAAATCCAGCTTATATTATCGATTATGCTGTACAATATTTCACTATGATATGTCCAGACTTGTCATAATGATTAAATGGGTTAAATCTCTTTGCTGAGGGTTGGAGCGATAAATTCTGCTCAACACTCTAAACAATAGGTTCTTCAGAAGGAACCCTTCAGTACTATCACTATGCAACACCAGGAGAACCCTTGCAGGATTCTCCTGGGGTTGCATAGAGATTGTACTGGAGGGTTCTTTGCAAATAACTTATATTGTTTAGAGTGAAGGAGAGGAGCAAGTGTAGGCCTACACAAGTCTGGAAAAAACAGTGCCCGTAAAAGTCGCCGTAAAACCAGACATTCATCAAGATCAGGCGACAGTGTAAATGTTAGATACACACACATACTATTCCTACAAAACCAATTTTATTGAAAACGGTCATTAGGACTTTAAACGCGACATTCAAGAAAATTATTTCAAACTACAACATATCTTCATATGAACTTCACTCACCAGTGCTTATTCATTCTAATTTTCTGACAAAGAAAATAATGATTTAAAGGCATCAGTGTTTAAGGCTTTTGAATCGGAGCCGAGGATTTCTTTATTGAAATGAAACCGATTCCCCTATTGTCAATGATTGTGAACCCATTTCACCAGACACAAGTGAATTATAGTCGTATGTCGGGTGTACATCCGAGCAAATTTTTGTTGTAGCCTAAACTACATTTGTGTACATGTAGCTAAACTGGGCCAGGAGCACCTCCTGAGTATGGCGAGATAAACGAGATGACATTACCCTCCAGACACAGGATTCGAAATTAGAGCCCTGGCGGCCAGAGGCCGATCACGCTACAGCTCGGAGGCTCCCCATAAATCGTAAGTTAATTTTTGTTTATTTTTTTAAGCTTGTGTCCAATTTAGGGGAAAGAGGGGTGATGTGTGTCGGAAACTGTTAAGTACTTTCATCTTCAAAAAAAGTGTTCAGAAAAAATATACATTCACGATTAAATATAGTGATTAGACCTTAAAGGGTTTGGATAGGAATAATGTTGGCCCATCGCTACATCAGCATTGGGCAAATGTATCATGTTATCTGGCGCCCGGATGGAAAGCGTCATCTGCATAGTCACCGGCAAGCAGCCGTCAGAAAACACGGTACCCCGGTACAATCACCCAATGCAAGTATTGAATGAATGTCGGCCAGCACCGGCGATGGAATACACATTGAAGATATATTTTAACAGTCTCCTTGGGTTCTTTTCTTAACTGTATCAGATATTTTACTAACGAACAATCTCGGATTATATCCTGAACATTTAGGATTCTGGCCCACGAGGAATACCAATACACTTAAGTTTAAAAAATATTAAGCCGATTTTTGGCTATAGCACTCAAAAAGACTAAAGCCGGCCTCTTGAGTTCGGGAATTTCTATCTAGTTATTAATTGGCATAGTGGGCAAATTTTCGAGTGTCACATGCGCTTTGGAGAATATTATACCCAAAAGCTACATACCATTATTTCAGGTTTATCGGGCATTATTTATTACATTAAAATCATATATATCGAATAATCATCAAGGGCTACGATGGGCTCGTGTTCCAAGCCGATCTTGAAAGGTAGGCAGTTAATCAGACAGCTTAGCGCACTTTTAAATCACATTTCACTGCTACTTAAAGAGCTGGCGGTATGCATGGCTTGCGTGTTCAAGAAACTTAAGACTATCACTGGTATACTGGAATTTTGGAATATTTTTGCCATATTTTTTGCCGTTCTCCACGCACCAGCACATCACCGACATAGTCCAGCTGTAGTTAGTGCAATTAAATCCAGATGGTTGGTTGCAAATTTATTTTGGAACACAACTGTACTTTTGAGCAGAAGAGGCCTAAATTATATGGTACTGCAGGCTGGTAAATGATACATTCGCTTATCAATTTTTAGAAGAAATCACGAGTGAAACTAATAAACTAGACCGCTTAGTGAGCAGTAGCTCAAAATATTAATTAAGAAAGAAAAATAAACTCCATTACATACTTTAATTGTACATTGACAACATTATAAATACCACAACGGATGGTAATAATATTCACTCCTTAACAAATTATGAGTTAATGGCTTTTTTAGTCGTGTGAGATTTGTTAGTCGTGTGTGTTTTGATGAGTCATCAATTTAAGCTGGAATAGAGATTTCCTCCACTGCTTTGGAAGTGATGATTTTACCTCCGTCCACCGGAAGACAAACGCCATGTACGAAGCTGGCCTTCTCACTTGCAAGGAAGACGATACAGTTGGCGACGTCGTCCACTTCAGCCAGCCTACCTAGTGGATACAGCTTCTTGTGTCCGTCCTGTAGATGTGCCACTTTCTCCGGAGACGCTGCAGCTAGTGGAGCTCCAGGTCTGCTCCAGCCTTCAGAACCTCGCACTCCACCAGGGTTCACAGAGTTGACACGGACCCCTTTTGGTCCCAGCTCTAAAGCCAGAGCACGTGTTAACTGATCCACACATGCTGCGACCATAGAGTGGGCGAAGTATGCATAACAGGGGCGTAGACCGGTGTAACTGCTCACGTTAACAATAGAGCCTTTAGAGTCTATCAGCTTCCCCATGGCTGCTTTACACATCATGAACACCGAGCGAAGGTTGGTTTGGAAAAGGGCGTCATAATCGACCATCTTTGTATTCAGGAAAACACCAGGGCGCAGGATTCCTGCAGCATTCACCAGAGAATCCAGCTGTCCAAACTTCTTTACAGCACCGTCCACGATATTTCTGGAATCCTCCTCTTTGGTAGCATCACCTGTTTGGGTATACACTTGATCGGATGTCAGACCCGCCGCTATACACAGCTTAGCAGTCTCCTGTAAATATATATTACACTTTTAATTGTTAAGGAAATATATTTTTAAATTATTTCTAATGGCTACATCATCATAGCAGCTTGAATACCATCAACATTCGTTAATATCAAATGAGTCACTTCGATGATTGTAGATTTTTTTCAAATAGTACCGTTTAATGCAATGATTGTAGACTTTTTTAATAGTCCCGTTTTATGCAAGACAAAACGCCGATTATTATGAAACAGCCCTCATTCTGGAAGTTCCGTACACGCATGAAAAATCAATCAGCAATGTTTAATATAATAAAGACCGTATTCTACTTCTACGAAAAAAAAAAATCCGAAACAACTCCCAACTCTTTTAACTCCTAGTTTTATTCAAGTATATCTATATTCAAAGTAATTGTCGGTTATTAGCAAAAAATGAAAAAAATAAATGTACTTTTTGAAAAGAGTGTTTTTTTCTTTTTAGAGACATGGCCACTATTGACTCGGGCAAATATAACCATATATCTTGCGCGGATGTCTGCGCGCTTGCCCTGATAATATTGAAGTGGTACCAGGTCTGTTTGCATGATTGTATTTGAACTTTAGTTTTACATAATGAGGTGATATGTAGATGTGTAACAATGTGTTGTGTACATGCATGTATGAAAAATAATTAAGCACTGGTCACATCTTGACGTCAGAAACAATCTCCGCCCACTATTATATATGAATATACGACGAAGTCCTTTACATTCCTTGTGTGTATTATTGTGTTAAATGTAGAACCTTCTCACATGTCTTAGAAGTTGGCATGCATCAAGTGAATGTAGCCCCGACTGACTATGATATTGAACTTGGGTTACTGACCTTAGTGAAGGTCGGTCAATTAGAAAATTATTTAAGTCCACGAATCATTGGCAATCCGCTGAAGAGTAAATTGTAAGCAAACATGCTGTGGTGTTAGGAATATGCTACTTGAAATGAATTTGTTTTCCATATTGAAGAAAGAAATGTAATGGATAATTTGGTAAAGTTGGCATATATTAGTTACATATGATTACCTGTAGTCTGCCATCGTCTCTGCCTGTTAGCGCCACCTGCCACCCTTCTTTAGCAAGCGCCACAGCCGCTCCACGTCCCAGACTACCACTGGCTCCTGAAATAGAAAACATAGTCAGGACTATAAAGCTGCTTTCTATACTAGTAAACACTACACATTGAATCAATAAGCTTCAATTGTGGCCGAAATCTACGACGTTGGCCTAATCATTCAAAAATCTTACAAAATAGTAGGCCTACAACAGTATCCCATCATCTATTATATTCTTTCCGCGGACAAAGCTGTTGTGAACATTTAATCATTCTGTTCTATTACATTAACATTACATTTTTTGAAAGTATGATCTATTACATTAACATTTCATTTTTTGGAAGTATGATGATGCATGCCACACGTTATTCCAGCAAATACCAGACGTTCAGCATTAACCCAGTATGATCAAATACAAGTAAAAAATAATTTCGCAATAAAGGAGTGAAAACGAAGCCCCCTATGGCATTAGCATTGGCACAGCATTGGAACCATTATGATTAGCAAACAAACACTAACAAACAATTTGACAAAGTAAGCAAAAACTATGTTATGTCTGTCATAATTTAGAGAACAATTGTATCTTTGTTTTTCTAAATAAAATTTCTTCTTACCACCCCCCACCAAAGAACAAGTTCAGCAATATGCAATGAGAAAGAGGAAGATAAGGATTTCACGCCATCAGCGATCACTGTACAACCCTAGCTTTCGGACCAATGGAAGAGTGATTCCGCCTGTCACGTGACCAGACCAGCCAGTCTTCGTTTTTTAAAAAAGTGTTTCGCAAAATAATTATAACGAAACCGAAGTAAAAATAAGTACAATTTATCTTAACCACCCCCCTTCTCCCTTCATCCCAATAACAATTACCAATATAAACGTTTTAAGAAAATAATAAAAAATACTGCAATAATTTTAAGTACAAAATATAAATCTGACTTAAATTTCATGCATGGTAAGATGTCGAGAGCAAGCGCATATCCAGCTTGTTGAAAACGACTGGCGACCCCAATTGTCATTAAACGGCCCAATCTGCAGCTCTGTCAAGGTATCTGCAAGTTTGACCATGGTAAAAGCAATGCCGAAACGACCCGCATCTTTAATTTGTCAGAGGTATCGTACAGTTGAACCTGTTTAAACAAATCTACAGCATGAATGTTGAATATTGCGGGATAGACTCTGGAGGCAAACCGTTTAGTTTTCTATGTCTCACCCTCTGTAGACAGAGGCGGGGACATGTTGGTTTACCTCTCTCTGCTCGCGTTCTGTTCATATGTCCAGCGGTTCTGTCCGTCTGTCCAGCGGTTTTAATCGTGCAAGCGGCACGGAGGGCGTCCAAGCAAACACGAGACGTTGAACCAATGTTGGGCCACCGTCTACGACGCTGAGCCAACATCAGTATTGGGGGACCCCATGTGTTTGGCGTCACACCGAATGTGGGTCAGCATCATAGACGGCGGGCCGACATTAACCCAGCTTTTGTTCAAAGCATCGTGTTGGTAATAGTCGGTATAGCTGGCAATGCGTCTGTATAGTGCACCACGTAATTGTGTACGACGCTGACCAACATTCAAATGGCATTGGGTTGGTGTATACCATGTGCACGCTCTCCCGCCAGCATGAAGTATTGACTAGGGCTGAATGGATATTGGCCAGCACGAAACCTGCCAATGTGCTGGTGTAACGTGCATTAGTCCGATGCCAGGGCATTGTGTACGACGCTGGCCAACATTTAAACGGCTTTAGGGCGGTGTATGCCATGTGCAGGCACTCCCACCATAGTGAAGTACTGACTAGGGCTGAATCGATACTAGCCAGCACCAGTACTCTGGCCCAACATTTAACAGACCTGCATGCTATTGAACGCAGCCCAGCAAACGCGAGGCGTTGAACCAGCGCTGGTTTGATGCTGGACCGGCGTCGCAGACGGGGGAGAGCATTGGACCAGCATTGGGTCAACGTCTCGTGTTTGCTGGGAGTGTTAACAAGCCACATCGTGTTTCACACATCGGCGTGGTTCCAAAACGGAATAATACATTCAGCTTAATACAGAATCCAGTTAGGGTAGTGAATGACATTTTGTTGTAATCCTGTAAGGTGATATTTCAATGTGAAGATATTAAAACTGTTGCCCAGCTGATTGAGTCAAAAGACAATCTAGTTACTGTAGATATAAAAAACGGGTTCCACCACATCAAAATACATAGTCTCTACTGTCCACAAGAGCCTTTAATAACATTTTTTGTGTCTCAAATAATTTGACCGAATACTTCACACTCTTCAAATTAAAAATGTCCGCCGTTTGGGCTATGAAAAATAATATTTCAGTAAACTAAAATTATTTCTCAACATTTGGGACTGGAAATTCTGGTATACCATTTATTCTTTTGGATAGGCAGAATTGAAGATGGTAATCAGTGTTAGAAATGGTCTACCATATCATTATTAATGCTAGCATATAGTCATGATAGTGGGGCTTAGCTATGATTTCTAATCCATGCAATTCATGCACAACAATGGTGAATGGTTTACACAGGCGCAGTTATGTCACTTATCCGCAGAAATACCTTTGCTTGTATGAGAGGGCCAATGCTCCAAAAGTCTAAGCTAATCTGGGATGTGGTTAGGTTACAGTGTGTCATCAATATCGGGAGGGTGGGGGCAGCCGATGATCTTCAGTGACATTAATAAGGACCAGAGGCGGATCTACTCGACAGGAATATTTCACTGCAGTGCGGGGTCCTAGAAGCCTGCCCGGGGGACATTTTTAATTTTCAAAGACTTTCTCCTGCAATCTAAGGCATATTGGGTACTGTTTTTCCTTCAGTGTGTATGTAACCAGCTCATAAGGAAACCCTAAGCACCCCTTTGGATCCGCCCTTGAGGACATTCAGAGACATCATTATCGTGGTGGTGGTCTTGCATATTTAAACCATTCAACCATTGCTGTGCCAGAATTTTAGTTACATGTCTACACAATTTTTTTGTGATTTTGGTAGTTATTAAAAAGTACATTTGCTGTGACTATATATCTCATTTCTATACCACACAGCATTTTATTATTGTTTTAGTTTTATACTTAACTTTTTACATGGGATAACCTACATGGCATGGATTAATCATCCATATATTATAGTTTCTTGATAATAATCATGAAAATATCATGAAGTTGATATCACCTGATTACTAAACAAATATTTTACTGTATCACTCTACTTTTGAGCTTTTCATCAGTAAATTTGTTGTTATTTCAAATAATAAAGCTAAACGTGTACGTAATGTGGTTAGACAAATGTTCCTGCATCAGACCTAAACTCAATTTCAGAGTACAAAAATGACGCACAGTATTCTTTCATAATCCATGATATAAGCCAATATTCCACTTTCCAAACCATTTCATCACTGGTTTAAAGTAATTTAAAATGATTACTGCTCAACATCAACTGTGACAACTTTAGGTGCAGGAAATGTACAGACACGCCTCTTCGTATCTTAGCAATGCCATTTCCTTTAATTTTAAGTACATGTAGTTATCATTCACATTTTAAAATATCCAGTGTTTTATAATAATAATGTCACTTAAAATTGTTTTTGAATTCTGTATGCGAGGACATTTATATTTTTATCTGATTTTACAAACTAACCATCTTGCATATACATGTACATATATATTTCTATAACAAACAAATCTGTAATGACTTATTTATGACAATGACAACGGCGGCCATCTTAGATTTGTGGGCGAAATATTGGTTAAATTATTTGAAATACGCAGCAAAAAAATATCGGCCCAAAATTACCTTACAACGATAAATCACATAATATCAAGGTTTATAACCAAGATTCTTTTTCTTAAATAAAATTAAATAAAATTAAAACGGTGGCCATCTTGATTTTGGGTGAAATGTAGGTCAAATGACCTTGAAAAAAAAATTATTGACCCAAAATCTAGAAACCATAAATTACACATTAACGAGGTGATAAAGAAATATTATTTTAAACCCTTGGATTTGTGGGCGACATGGGTTAAATTATCTCGAAAGAACCAAGAAATGAATTTCTCGACCCGAAATCAACCAGAAATAAAATTACAACCATTTGACTAAAATTAAACATTTGATACAATATATTTACTTGGTGGTCAGTTTACACAATCCGCGATAACGGTAAATCGTGCATCGCGCGATATTGAGCTCATTTACAGCCGTTCATACATTGCGTCGTGTAGGCCTATAGCGCTGATGGGTAAGCGGAGCGAGTCGCCTGGTCCACGGCTACGTCGTGTATAAAGTAAAATCTATTCTTGCGCGATTTTACAGTTATCCCGGATTGTAAACTGCCCAGCAAACAATGCGTTGAACCAAGCTGGTTTAATATTGGCCCAACATCAGAGCAGCAATGGTTCAACGTATTCTGTTTGCTGGGTGCCTTTGACGTCAAGGCACAGGCAACATTTTCAAGGCGAAATATTAGTAGAGAGCGAAGAGCAATTCGATGACAATGTACAACAGTTACTGGTTAGAAAGATCACTTTCGTGAACAATATTCCTTTCAATCTCTTTATAGTAATGCACCACATTTGTGGAAAAATCACCTAACAAAATTCCCGACATTGGTTTACTAAGGCCTGTAGTTATTAGTAGAAATAGTAGTGAAAAGAGCTATTGATACAAAGCACACATTGGCCTACACAGGATCTTTACTTAAATAAAAGCTTAGGGACTGGCCCAGGCTAAAATCATCAAAAAATCGGTGATTTTATTTCGGGTTCTTAATATGACCATATGATGTAAACATGTACATAGACTAGAACTGCAAATTTTTATAATTTTTGTGCTGCGCATTCATCAGTTAGACTAGATATAGAGCCGAAATTCCCGCATTTCCTATTTTTGACATGGTTGTCAATAATTACAAATCAGGAATTTCGTCTCTATATCTAGCCTAACTGGTTAATGCGCAACACAAAAATTATAAAAATTTGCAGTTCTAGTCTATGTACATGCTTACATCATATGGTCATATTAAGAACCCGAAATAAAATCACCGATTTTTTGATGATTTTAGCCTGGGCCAGTCCCTGAACTCCCCTAGGTGTCTTTTTTCAGACCGCCCGAGAAAAAAAAAGAGAGCAAATAGAAAAGTATTGCACTGCACCGTGAAGGAATAATTTTTATTTTTATTTTTTCAAATCAACCCATTTATTATAAAAGTTGCACTTGGAAGTCATATGAGCCAGATTCATCGCACGAGATTATAAAAACACGTACCTGTTATCAACACAACTTTCTTTGTCATGGTTGGAATTTAGAAGAGCACTGATCCGGTAGAGTACCAGCTAGTTCCACAGGCAGTCTGAAAACGATCACCAACGGACCGGTGGATTTTATTCACTTTTTCAGATGCAGGCCTACCAGTATGCTCCAGATAGAGAATTCACCCACATGATGCTGGTGATCTGTCGACCTATTATGTCCAGAAGTGTGTACCTAGCAAACATGAAAAATTGAACCAATGTCGTTTTAATGTTGATCCAACGTCTTCGACGTTGGATCAACATTAAACAACATTGGGTTGACGTTTCGAGATTGCTGGATACAGAGATATGGAGGTGCCGCTAATTTAACCCTTTAACCGCCAAATTATTTAATAGGAATTTTCACCCATTTGAAGCTGTGTCTCGCTGATGCGATTCGAAACTTTAAGTGGATGACAATTATTCAGATTTGACGAAATGGGGGTCAACGATTTTGAAATCTTGCTGATTGATGTCACCTTTTATCTTCAACATATTCAAAAGGTGGTATTTAATGTGCTAATAAAAATATTAAAAATTGAATATAATCAGGACCGGCGGTTATAGGGTTAACGCCGATTTGCATCCCCGGAATCCACAGACATTGACATGATGCTGGGATATATTTGTTCCACCATCTGCGACGTTGGCCCAACACTATGCCAACATTGAAGCCACACTTCGTGTTGGCTGGAATTCTGTGTACCTTCATTATATATTTATCACGTACGATGCGTTGGCCCTATGCTGGTTTAATGTTTTTTTTATAACAGTCATCGACGTTGGTGGAACATCAAAGCCAGCTCACTGACCCTCTGCTGGTTTAATTTGATAATTAATATCAAACCAGAATAGGAACAACGTCTCATTTTCATGAGGTGATAACTTTTCAAACTCCCAAAACAATAAAACGAAATGGTAATTCTTAAAGCGCAAACTAAATAATTAAAACTTACACTACACTTTTCATTGGAGTTTAAATTACCTAATTTGTCAGAGATTTAGGACCTCGATTTTTTAAAAAATAGCTATTTGAACACATATAAAATGCGATTGTACACACTCAAAATTGACTCGCTGTCGCGACTCATGATCAGTTATGGATCTAAAATGTATTTATCTGCCCCTGAAATATGTATTCTAAGCTGCTAAGTACACGAATAAGATTTTGAAATGCGTAAAAATATGACACAACGTTTCCACATTTTTTTGTATTCTGAAGTATAAACTATAAGATTAAAGATATATCATCCATTATTTCTCATCTATTTAATTAAAATGAAAACTTGATATGTAGTAGCAGGGAATCCATCAAACATAGAATGAGATTGATTTGAACTAGCCACAAAGGGCTATAAATAAATGAACGATGAAAAAATAAAATTGTACTGTATATGATAATGTCTGCATGCATACTGGTTATTTTAGGGACCATTCACAGGCATACAAGTCCAACCTAACAGTATTATTTTTGTCATTGTCTGATCGTCAATGCGGATTGTCTGTGCAACATTTTCGTGTTACTCAGATGCATTTGAACTAAATATGCTGGTAATCTGTTGAAGCTATACTGAAAAATACTGAAAACTGACTCTACCCTTTAGTTTGTGAATTGTGCGATCATTCTTTTCGTTAATATTCTGCTTTATTTGTCTATAGACTGCGGCGCTGGCCCAATAATAAAACAACATGAACTTATTGTCTTATATTTGACGGGTACATGATGTCTTGCCATTTTATTAGCAAACCCAATATTATATCAATTAGTCACAATTTTGATTTCTGTTATTAGGTAAACCCCGTGCTTAGACAGTCAGATTAAAGTTTGGCCAGTGTCATAAACGGTGGGCCGCCATCTAACCAACATTGGTTCAACGTCTCGTGTTTGCTGGATGACTGGTTATTTAGGGCTGGTGCGCCACCAAGTTAATGTGATATGAAAAACAAGATTTTTCTCAACTGCAACAATAATGTTTGTACAATAACGTCCGTAAACGCAACTAGAAATCGGCGCGAATAGATCCGTAGGAATCGTGTTCAAAGAGTTTTCTCTCTTCTAGTTTGCACGTCCAGCATTATTTGTTTGAACATTGTGCTCGGTAAAATGTATCTTATAACTGTATCACTTAGTAGTGGACTGAATACGATGTCCAAGGCTGACCTCGCTCGGCACCAATCTCGAGTATTTAAAATTTGTGCAGGGTACTTGCCCCAGAAATAAGTTCCGTTGCTTGAAAATACGCCTGGTGTTTCCAGATGGTTATGCAGACCTGAGGGTGGCCACTGGGCATTTAGGTTTTAATTAACTTTAATAATTCCACCCACAAACTAGCACCCACAAGTCAAGCACACCGGCAACACAACGGGTCCAGTAAGCACGATATGGGGGAAACAAGATTATGGTCACGTAGGCAACACGCATCCAGGTAGGGGAGCGAACGTAGTGTGAGCTGTATGTTATCTAGTAAATATAATAGCAATTTGAGCCAAACGAGTGGCATGGATCATCACACGAGATTGAGAATGGTGCCAGCTGGTCCGTACGAGTTACGCCGTGTCATTAGCTTGGTCGAGATAGCCATCTCGAACAATCCGAAACCTACGATAT
>OZ024907.1:21734875-21764875 GCA_964017125.1 Flabesymbios commensalis | reverse complement strand
ATTTTAACCAGTGCTGTCGCTTGAAGTCTGAGTAACTTTTAACTGAGTAAGGAGAAAAGATAGACACGCAGTAAACACAGAACGTGCAACCAATGCCGTTTTAATGTTGGGCCAGCGTCGCAAATACGTACAACGTGGCGCAATGATTAGAGCGTGGAGCTTTGTCAATGTCGCTGCCTGCCGTGCGGTTTCGAACCCCGCTTGGTGCTAGATTTTCTGAGAAATAGCTTATTTTTCCCCTCTCAATAGTGAGACATTGTTTAGTTGTTGTGTTCTTGGGCAATGCATTTTACCCTCACATGCTTCACTTGACTCGGGTGTAAATGAGTACCTGGTAGGACAAAGATGGCAGTGTGTACGATAAGTCCAATGCGCCGAAATGGCTGCAGGACTGTAAGCTGTCCGTGGAGCTGAAATGGAATACAAACAAACAGGTCCAATGACAAAGGGGTAAAATGTCGGCTGATTAGTCTTCGGATTAGATGAAAGACGCTCAGATTTTTTATCACGGTTTTGTTATCGATAAAAACAGCCGGTTTTTGTTGAGATGTATGGTAATAATTTATTCATCAACGTGAATAAAAATGAGAAGAACTAGTGTGTGTGTTATCAAATAGATAAATACTAAGTCTTAGACAGAGGATCACAAATAAGTGAATAAGTGCAAATATGACATTGAATGATGTGTAGTCATGTATTGGCATAAAATTGCTTATTGAGTTTAACCCTTTATGTATTTATATGTTTTATTAAGTTATTTTAATTGATATTTTAATCTAAATTGTGTCTTGTTATATATCGGCCTATACGCAGACGCAATCCAAGCTTCAAAGTGTTAATAAATGCGTTAAAATAGTCGTGATTAGCGCTCAACTAAAACTCGTAAAAAAATACAACACACGTCGATCTCTGTAGGTGAGTTCTTTTAAGTAGGCTAGATAACCCATGACTTCGTCATCCCATGTACTGCTGTCACTGGTCACGGAATCCTCCATTGTTATGTCATCCTTATCTACAACTACAACGAAATATGCTCATATAATATCATAGAAAATACATTTGCTAATATATTGTAAAACTTGAAAGTCATCGATCTTTTTCATTCCTTATGCCTCTTAGGGAACGATCATTAAAATAGCGGGGACTGGAGTTTTTGTTTAAATTGCTTTTCCTATTGCAAGTAATGTATCAACTACAATAATTTTTCCAGGCTGGCTATGAGCAAAATATGTTTTCCTAAAAAATCTGGATGGATAATTCCCCCCCCCCCTGTGCTGTTTTTCTGCTGGTGTTTAGCCAGCTGCATACACGGTACCAATCCACACGTTAATCCTATAGCAAATAACAGTTGTGTGAAACAGGAGCCCGAGCGAAGTGAGGGTGATTTTGTTCATAAAGTGTGAATGATGTTGGATTAAAGTTGGGCAGACGTCGTAGACGGTGGGCCAACATTGGATCAACATTGGTTCTATGTGTCATGTTTGTTGGACAATGTCTTAACCGCCAAGTTATTTAATTGGTATTTTCACTCACCCGCGATTCACGCGATTTGACAAAAAGGAGGTCTACGATTTTGAAATCTTGCTGATTTCGGTAAAATTTCACATTTTGTTACTAACACATAAGAGTTATCTACTGTCTCATATGAAGCAGGAATTCGGCGACAATGCGCCTATATGTTGGTTCAATGTTGGGCCGCCTTCAAAGATGCTGAACCAGCATTGAACCAACATAGGCTCGATAACACTGGATGAAGCTGGAATTAGTGACATCCACAACTTAGGCACAGAAGACTTTACCTGGGAATATGGGATACTTTTCTTTTTATAAATTTAAGTATTATGTTACATTTAAAGCGTTTTTGAACGACTATGGCAGTTTCAATGACTAATGCTTGCAGCTCGGTTTTGGTTTATGTTACGGTTAATGTAGGCCTGAGTCTCTCTTTATTGTCAACTTACACATTTATATCAGTAGTAAAATTATAAATTGATCTGTAGACTTACACAAATCATCGGTGTTTTCCCCCGATTCTCTTGAACAAAACGTCCTCGTGAGTTTACTTTCGAATGTCTGGGTTGATATATCTGAGTAGGTGACCTTGACATTACAATGTGGTGATGGGTCCGGTGTCGGTGTCCGTGGGGGACAGTTAGGTGTTTGTCTGAGAATGTTCCAGGTGTTATTGTCCTGATTAAGGTTCAACAAGAAACTTTCTAGTTCCTCCACAATATCTTCACGCTCCAGCTCTTTCAAAGTGAGGTAGAGGCGACCAATAGTACTGTCTGTGTTCTGACTCCATCTTTGTAAGATGTTGAAAGTGACACCAAGGTCACCCCCTTCTAACACACTTATTTGCTGTTGTCCCATTCCTAAGAGCTGGTATGCCAGATCGTGGTAGTCTGCACTGGCTCTCTGTGTCTGGTTTAACAATGATAGCTGACGAGCGAGACTCGCCAAGTTCACGTCACGCAAGCGCAAGTCCCAATGACGATCCACACTTCTCAGCATTGTCTGATAATCGTTGGTTTTCTCTGCAGGCTGCAATAAAGAACTACAATGTAATTGGATCATTTATTAACGGTGGCATACAAGGTAACTAGCGAAGAACCCTGCCATCGGTTGTAAGATTGGGATCTTCGGTGGTTGGATAATGCTCTGTCTTCCTGTCGCTGAGCTACAGGGAAATAACCAAGTCAAAGACAGTTGTGGTGTTAACAAAGAATTTGGATATACTATCCGCGTTCTTTGGTGTTAAAGCGCTGAAATATTTTTGGATAAACCATGGAGACCAAAGGTTTTGTTCAATTTAAAATCATCATGAATGTCTTAGTTAGCTCTTTCCGCTTCATTTCAATACCTATGTCATCACTATGGGTCTGCGGTCATTATAAATATTTTTACTCTTACGTACGTGCTGGGATCTGACGTCTAAGGTAGATCCCCGTGTTGCAAGGGTTACTTTGGCAAGGTTGTAAAACCAGCAGAGGATACTCCAGTTGTTACAAAGAGGTCACAACGGACTAAGAAACAAAACGTAAAAACATAGCAGCAAAAAATATCAGCAGCTAGCCAGCCACCAGCTTGTACTATGCTCTGTCGTGGCACTTCTAATACTGATCCAACGTCTCTGACGTACATCCCACGTGCTTCTGGCTCTCTAATTATGTTGCTTAAAAGTCAACCAGACCCAACGGGAACTCAACCTCCGACGTTGTGACGTTATCAAGTCTGTTAAGTATGTCGTTGACAAAATACGTACTGCCAACGCTGGACGTTGTCGGTTGAATATCAATCACACAAAATTGAGCCAACGTCGAGCATACAGTAACGACGTTGAATAAAGCTACGTTCACGTATACACAAATACGAACACGACATCGGAATACGGCAACGACAACGCATACGGCAAACCGGACGCACTGTTCACATACACGCGATTATAAAGTGTGGCACGTGTGCAGACATAGCTCTACAACTCTGGAAAGTATTAATAGAAAAATTATTTAATATTTTTGAAAAAATAAAAAATAAAATAATAGAATTAACTTGAAAATAAGAAAAAATTAGTAATATTTTAAACATTATTATTAGCATTAATTTGTATTATTTCTTTTTTTTTTAAATTATTTCAAAATGAAAAAAATAGAATATTCGCGATTGACTTTGAAAATTAATTTGCAATTAAAAAAACAGCTAGTTGGTTGGGCTTTTCCCCATTTGGGCAAGCTAAAGGCTTTATCTATAGAACTCCTAGTACGGCATCGCATAATACGAATATGACATCAATCGCTACATGGAACGTTTGATTTACATCTTTAATCAGTTTTAGAAAAAAGCTGAAGCAAAAAACGTTGGTCTGACGCTGATTTAACGTTATGACATTTTGTTATTTTAAAGGACGTAGTTGTGTATTACTCCACAACTTAAATAACTTAAAATAACTGGAGTGGTTGTAAAATTTTAATTGTAGGCATAATCAAAATTATAAAAAATGTATACATGTATAATTTGCTTACCGTGTCTTGTGTGACAACACTGTCTCGGTCAACTCTCATGGCGTGTTATCATGTCGAATGATCAACACTTCCTGCCGCTGAGCTACAGGGAAATAACCAAGTCAAAGACAGTTGTGGTGTTAACAAAGAATTTGGATATACTATCCGCGTTCTTTGGTGTTAAAGCGCTGAAATATTTTTGGATAAACCATGGAGACCAAAGGTTTTGTTCAATTTAAAATCATCATGAATGTCCTAGTTAGCTCTTTCCGCTTCATTTCAATACCTATGTCATCACTGGTTATGGGTCTGCGGTCATTATAAATATTTTTACTCTTACGTACGTGCTGGGATCTGACGTCTAAGGTCGATCCCCGTGTTGCAAGGGCTACTTTGGCAAGGTTGTAAAACCAGCAGAGGATACTCCAGTTGTTACAAAGAGGTCACAACGGACTAAGACACAAAACGTAAAAACATAGCAGCAAAAAATATCAGCAGCTAGCCAGCCACCAGCTTGTACTATGCTCTGTCGTGGCACTTCTAATACTGATCCAACGTCTCTGACGTACATCCCACGTGCTTCTGGCTCTCTAATTATGTTGCTTAAAAGTCAACCAGACCCAACGGGAACTCAACCTCCGACGTTGTGACGTTATCAAGTCTGTAAAGTATGTCGTTGACAAAATACGTACTGCCAACGCTGGACGTTGTCGGTTGAATATCAATCACACAAAATTTAGCCAACGTCGAGCATACAGTAACGACGTTGAATAAAGCTACGTTCACGTATACACAAATACGAACACGACATCGGAATACGGCAACGACAACGCATACGGCAAACCGGACGCACTGTTCACATACACGCGATTATAAAGTGTGGCACGTGTGCAGACATAGCTCTACAACTCTGGAAAGTATTAATAGACAAATTATTTATTATTTTTGAAAAAATAAAAAAATATATAATAGAATTAACTTGAAAATAAGAAAAAATTAGTAATATTTTAAACATTATTATTAGCATTAATTTGTATTATTTCTTTTTTTTTTAAATTATTTAAAAATGAAAAAAATAGAATATTCGCGATTGACTTTGAAAATTAATTTGCAATTAAAAAAACAGCTAGTTGGTTGGGCTTTTCCCCATTTGGGCAAGCTAAAGGCTTTATCTATAGAACTCCTAGTACGGCATCGCATAATACGAATATGACATCAATCGCTACATGGAACGTTTGATTTACATCTTTAATCAGTTTTAGAAAAAAGCTGAAGCAAAAAACGTTGGTCTGACGCTGATTTAACGTTATGACATTTTGTTATTTTAAAGGACGTAGTTGTGTATTACTCCACAACTTAAATAACTTAAAATAACTGGAGTGGTTGTAAAATTTTAATTGTAGGCATAATCAAAATTATAAAAAATGTATACATGTATAATTTGCTTACCGTGTCTTGTGTGACAACACTGTCTCGGTCAACTCTCATGGCGTGTTATCATGTCGAATGATCAACACTGGCTAGGTCTTGTATCATATAACATGGATAAAGCATAGATGATGAAGCAAACATGAGACCTTAATCGTATGGTAGCTTAATGTTGGGCCAACAATAATCCAACATACGTTTAATGTCTACGTTTGCTGGGTATGCAATGCAAAGTAGCGACCTACTTATACAAAGTCCATATGATAACCCTTTCCGACCGTGCATATTAAAGAGACCCACCTGAAAATATTATTTTTCATATGTTAAATACGATATATGTATATATATATATACGATATCATTCAATTTTGTAATCCGAACAATCTAGAAATGTAGGCCTACATATTATCTAAAAAATATGAGCTGTATGTAATTTTGCCACAATTATAATCACACAAGGATGTTAAGTTTACAAGTTTAAAAGGATACGTTTATTGTATGTATTTTTCAACAACAACAAAATATTTGTATCTGTTGATACTTATAGACGTGATGACAATCGTCCCTCGAAATTTCTCCAAACTTGTGGCTTCAAAACCACACATGCTGACTGGGCGACATATAGCTGCATTAAACTTTGTGATTAAGGACGTTTTTGTGATTGTAAAATTAAATCAGCTATTCTTTTTAAACCTTGGAATCTGATATAAAATAGTGTTTAAAACACTCTTTTTGCGTATTTTGTTAAATAATTAAATTAAATCTATCGAAAAAGGGGGTCAGTATTTTTGGTAACGTCTCATATACGCTCCGACTTGGCTTAAAATGAGAAAACAAGACCCCAGGTTATAATAGGTCTGTATAAGTGGATATTATGTCAACACATACAATTCGGTTACGTTATCCCATTAGTCATACATACATAAAAATACACACAAGAAAGATAAACGTAAAGAACTGTAAAAAATAGGAGTGACGTTATTCTATCCGTGATTGATATCAGATGATTGATGAGTAGCCTATATAAGCTTTACAGTTGAAAAGTACCAACAGTGATTCATTGAAGGGAAACTATATATGTCACACAATGCCACATAAATAGATGTTGTGCCATATCAGGCAAAAATGTTGGAATATTCACAAAGCAATGAATAATAAAATTAGAATTTTCATTTAAAATTCAATATATGTTAAAACGTTGACTCGATCAACATATTGTATATTCTTTCCTAATATAATTAAACTACCCATTTTGAGTTTAATCGGAATCCAATATAATTTAATTGTATATTCTTTTTCAATATAATTAAATGATGCAATTTTGAGTTTAATCAGAATCCAATATAATTTAACTGTATATTCTTTTTCAATATAATTGAATGATGCAATTTTGAGTTTAATCAGAATCCAATATAATTTAACTGTATATTCTTTTTCAATATAATTAAATGATGCAATTTTGAGTTTAATCAGAATCTAATATAATTTAACTGTATATTCTTTTCCAATATAATTAAATGATGCAATTTTGAGTTTAATCAGAATCCAATATAATTTAATTTTATATTCTTTTTCAATATAATTAAATGCTGTAATTTTGGGTTTAATCAGAATCCACACGGTCGTTGTTATATTCACGAATATTCAGTTAACGTTTAATTCTAAACAAACACAATTCAAATGTCGTCATTTTGCAGTATTTTATAGACAACAACATGGTGAAAGTTGTAAGATGTCTGAAGGATAGACCCAAAGAGGCACACTAGTCAACTAATAGCAATGTACATGCATGCTGAAAATGGAGGACAACACTCAAACGTGCAATAAGGATGGCGTTAACTGATACTACAGTTTTTGGATGGTAGTTACGGAAACGCGACGTGTGACGTCATTAGAGCTTAAGGAATTCCCAACATACGGGTATATTCACCATGTTTTAATCACATATCAACGTTTAATATAATTGCCTGTATGTTTTGCATAAATAAATCAATGAATGCTACCTTTCTGTACATACAAGCTAAACAGGACCAGGGCAGCATATTGATTAATGGTGAGATGACAATGCCCTCCAGACATGAGATTCGAAATTCAAGCCCTGCTAGTCTGCAATCGAACACACTACCTCTGAATCACGTAAATTCCCCTTAATACTGAATCGTTACAACTGAGCAGGAGAGAAATATTTTGCTTCTTTGAAACCTGAGGGGGTACCTCCGACGTGACATGCATACAAGTTTAACCCCTGCACCAAGGCGACTCTATTACCATGTTATTAAGATGTACTTTTGAGCTATCAATATTAACTTCACATTCAACATATTAGGTATTAATTATGCTTAGAATTATGTAGTCAGGGTCCATTTTCGAAATTTCTGACTTGGTAAGGCATTTTTTAGTAGAATTTGGCATGCAGTTGTTCTTACACAATTTGGGAACGCTGATTCCAAATCTGCCCCATGCCAAGCTCTATTTTGTCTTTTTCCTACTCAAAATTCAAAAACTAAATGGCCGCCAAAATTAGTGAAAATGTCACAACTTTACATCACGGCTTGGCTTACAATGAACATAAAAACATCTTTTCGGTGTATTAACACCCACCTAAGCAACATACTTAAAGTCCCCTAAATTTCACCTTGTGCGTTCGCCGCTAGAGGACAAAATCCAAAATGGCCGCCACTGCAAGGCGATGTGCTATAACTTTGCTTCCAAATAACGTAGAGATGTGTTTTTGGTGTCTACATATAGGTTTCTCACACTCGGGAAACCAATTCAGAGCCGTGATAACATCTATTATCAATATTTCACAAAGTTATGGGAGAAAAACAAATGTTGCGCCAGGAAAACGACACATCGTAGGCCAGCTAGTGTAATAAATTACCGCTGTGAAATGTGAAATAATGATTTATTTAATAAAGTCATTATTTCACATTTAAAAGCCGAGGGAAAACAAACGTAATATCCGGCATGTTGTAAAAATGTTTAGAGTATTGACAAAAAATATTTTATGATTGTTGATCACTGTCCGGCACAAGATAACCTATCGCTCACCATATAACCGTTCTAGGCCTATTAGTATGTGGCCTATGTGATATCCACCTGCATCGTGTTTTTACAGCACCATGAGGAAGAAAGCTATAATTTAAATATGCGTTGGCCACGGGTGGCACCCTCCTTCCCAAGCCCTGTACTAGGGTTAAGCAAAACATGAAGTTAATCCATCAAGGTGCTCTGCATAACCATGGCAATAATGAAACACATACATGTTCCGTTACTATTTAGACAAGAAGTCGTTTAAATTTAACAATTTATGATTCTAGTAACTAGGTATATTGTGCTGGTTAAAACGTGCATATCACATAAAAATTATGTTTCTCAATCGGATTGACAATTTACATAATCATGATAATAGTATCATCTTAATTTTTATATTTTCGATCAGAGTAAATACCGTACAAAAGCCTGGTGATGCACTGATAACACAGTTTTCAGACATAATTGAACGAATAAAGTCCCAACCATCGGCTCAGAAATCCACACAAAACCGTAATGTAGGCTACACATACTTCTACTCCCCTAAGTCGAATGAGATAGATGATATCACCATCAATAACTATGATAAAATACAGTTACACGATATCGGAAAGCTGTAATTTGGTGCAGAAGTTATATATGTTTTGGGCATATACGATTGATGGTTGAGGACACGCTAGGGTAATGTTGAAAATACTGACGATAAATTTATTGTATAAATATAGTATGAACATACAACATCTTCAGAAGATGTTGGTAACTAACCTAGTCTTGGCAACTAAATGCTATACTGCTATAGAGTGTCATGAACAAGTCACCAAAGATTATTGGGTACACTATTGTAACAAGATATGATGCAAAATATGTGGTGATTGGGGCAATAATACCGTTCGTAGCACGATCAGGATGTTTTTATGAAGATTAACATAAAATACAGAAACTTTCTAGATGTGGTCGTGATATGGTGGCATGTATGAGGAATCAGTAGGTTCTGGTCATGCATGCTTCTAATCAGATATAAGCTCTCACTCTCACATAATATACAATAACCCAACAGGTTCAGTTGTGGCTTGAAGTGGTATGGGAGCGACCACCCTATTTTGCAGGAAAAAATATCAATGTTAAAGACAATAAGTCTTACCATATATAAAGTGATGAAATCATATGATGGACGTGAAGATATTTAGGTCCAAAATAACTATATGTCTCCTCCAGACATAGTAGATTAATTATCATTCATACAGAGTATTTATTACTTATATATTATATTCTTTTGTAATGAACATTGATCAGCTAATAATCTATGCAAGACACATGTATCCTGCATCAAAAACATTTCCATGCACACTGCCATGTTATCTCAGATGAATATATAACAGATAAAGTACAGAATCAGGGAGGAGGGCAATACAGTTTCAGTTCAATGTTCAAATTCACCACTTTTGGTGAAGAACATTGCCATTCAACTATTCAATGAACACTGGTATTTAAGTGTGAACAATGCTGAGATACATGATAAGACGTTAAATGTTATTACGGCAATCAAACTGTCAGATACTGACAATGTGGTAGTCGTAGGAACTGATGTAAACTTGCTCATTCTGCTTTCGAAACGTTCTCATCATAGCAATGCCTAGCTGTCTAAACCTAGAGCTGGTGATATTTATCGTACCATTCAACCGTCTCAATGGCTTCCACAACACCAGCACATTAATTCTAAAAGAAAGGCATTTAAATTAATTCATAAACACCCATACCTAGAACTTAAGCCAATTGGAGTATTTCAATGCATCCTCTTCGTCGATAACCCTTACCACAAAAAGTGGATATATTGTTTCCGTTGTATTTTAGGCCTGTTTAGCAATAAATACATCTCTGGCCAGATAACAATATTATAAACATCAATGAGATTGTGGCTGGAGCTTCATTGATGGACAACTGCAACTAGTTCTCGTGTAAAAGCTTCCTGATCAACCTGATAACTATCACATTTAGTTTGATTAAGTGTGAATTAGGACCACGAGAAGGTAGCCAATGGCGTCCTATCAAGGAGTCGCTACATCAATTCTAAAGCTGCACACTTAGATGATCAATATATTGATGAGGGTGACTATTCTAGCATTATCTTTATGCAAAATGATGGCATTCATGCAAATCTGAGATATACACTGCAAGCCTATGTAGCTACAGTAATGAAAGTAACACATGTGCAATTTCCTCATAGTTAATGTGTTGTTTTTAAATAATTATATTTTTTGCATTCCCCGTAACTACATGTAAGATGGAAGTTGAGTTTTTTTATACTGTGTAATTTTTTTGTATCAGAAAACTATTTAAGCACCAAAAATAACTTCCTACGGCATTTAGAAAAATGGTTATTGTACTTGCTGTATAATTGGCGGACATCTTGGATTTTTCGCTGAAATTACATGTAATATAAACGGTGGAGGTTATTTCTGTATTGTAATAAATTTATTGGTATTAAAAACCTATATTTGGCCACCAAAAACAACTTTCTATGACTTTTAGAAAAACGTTATGATACTTTCTGTATTATTTGCGGCCATCTTGGATTTTTTGCGTGTTAGTTGACCAGGTCTTAGAACATGAAATTCCTCAAAACAAAAATGTTATTTTGAACACGAAAGTCAAGTTTGTGTGTCCGCTGTGCACCCAGACATGAACTATATTCATGATAATTGAGACTTTATGTGTTATTTTGGCGGCCATTTTGTTTTGCAATTTCGAAAGGGAAAAACTAAAAATAGAGCTTGGCATGGGGCAGATTTGGAATCAGCATATCCGAATTGTGTGAAAACAACTGCATGACAAATTCTACTAAGAAATGCCTTACAAACTTTAAGAATGCCCCTTTTTGAAAAATGGGCCCTGACTAATGTGAAGCATTAACAAAACACCGCTAATTACAAACATCGTCGTTTTTAATGTGTTTAAATAACAGTTTAAATCGTATAGTTGTTCCGAACGGAATGAATGTTAAAACAACAACATTTGCAAATATCTGGTCTCAAGTTAAACAAACATCAGTAATTTTCACCCACTTGAAGTTGTGGGTCGCGGTAGCGAGACACAACTTCAAGTGGGTAAAAATTTAAATTGTATAAAGTAGCGCTTTAAGATTCTTTCGAAATTCCCTCATTATTTTTCGCTATTATAATTTTCAGTATGTGACATTTGTGAACATTTCAAGTATTTTTGTCGTCGGTAATAAATATAGCTCGGTCAAAAAGGTTCATACGACCAATAGATTCGTACGATTCTTCATTTCCTAAAGTAAAATTAGCGTTTGTCACACAGATTCGCTAAACATTCTTACGAAATTGGCAAAGATACAACTTAATTCGTAGGAACGCCTCTCACGACCATCGTACCCATATCTTGTGGCGTTTAAATACGATTCTCGTACGAATGTTTACTTTCGTACGGCGTGCATACAAGTGCCCTGAGAGGCCCGTAATAACAATTGATTAATCATTACGGCGTGTCCACGTTTCATGCGCAGAGAGTCTTGAGAGAACGTGAAAGACGTCTCAGTCCTCGAATAGAACGTGAGAAACGTGAGGAGCCCCATCAGGCCGTGACGGCCCGGGAGGCATCGTACTGGCATCCGTAATAGATCGGGGGTTGAACGGGCCGAACCGTGCAGCGTCTTTGAGCCTCCGGGAGTCGACCACCTGCGACATGTCACTGCCCGTCCCGCATACCGTGAGACGACGTGACAGACCGTTAGAAAACGTAGTGAGACCTAACAAAAATTGAAAGAGGGCTAAAATCCCACGGTGCACTACGTTTCGGGCAAACCTGGCCGCCGTAGCCGCCGGAAACATAGTGTAAACCTAGCATTACGATCACCGTAGGAATAATGATGCAATGATAGTTCATCCCGTAAAAGCCTGGTCACAATGGCCCGCACGAACCCTTCTCAAAGCGGTGGTCAGAAAAAATAATTCGTATCTCGTTCTTAAAGTATAGGTTTGTCGTTATGGTGCACTGAACCAAATGTTTACATTACGGCAGACCCCACTGCGCATGTGTGCCATTGTATTGGACGACCTTAATGTGTAACAATTCTTTATATAAATCATCTTTAAGTGTAAATAGGTGTAGACTTGGAATAAGCTACCTATAGAAATTGGAAATAAGAAAACATTTTCTGCTTTTAAATATAACCTTAAAATATACATGGCTAATAATTAAACCCTTATTCAATTCTAGTTGGGGCTGCAAAAATGATATCGCTGTACATGTCTTGACGCTTTTTTCTATTTTTGTAGGTTTTTGTAGGAGATTTAGTGCGGGGACATTTGTGTTTTCTTTTCATTACACTTATGATCTAAAATAGCTAATGTAGGCCTACCTTCTATTTTAGTTATTGTAACTATTGTACATATGATAATTGTTTAAATGGTGTTTCCATATATTATGTAAATGCATGACATGAAACATAGCACATTATGCAAAATAACCAATGGCTAATAATGTCTTTACCCTGTATAAATATGTTTGAATAAATAGATAAATTACTCAGTGAATCATAACATCACCTACTTTAAGCTTGTAGCCAGCTCTTGGACATATCTAAGAACGCTACGCATCCACCATCGTAGGGTGGACGTACGATCGCCTGAGGAATTGTTAAAGTTCGAAGAATATTAAATAGAGTGTGCAATGCTAATATTCAGCCAATCAATGAGAGATTGGCTTGAGTTTCAGCGTTGTACCAACGCCGTACTGATAATGGCAGGGGGGGAGGGGGTAGATACGCGGTGGCACTGGAATTCAAGAGACGCTGCCCTCGGGCTATTTGCCTGGTATGGGATGCGGACAAGGAGACCGAGGCTGCGGCCTTAGCAGAGTGTCGTGCGGGCACACGACTCCACAATAAATACCAGTAGCCTACATTTGACGATCACAATTTATAATAGCTGTGCCTCCAATTCACAAGAAATATAGTAGGTGTGTTAACTGCACAAAATAGGTCGTTTACTTCAGATCATGATGCAAATGTTTTCTTTGGCAGAAATGTACTTAAGGTCCATAGGAAAAACATTATCCAAAGACACAAGCTCTATCTGGCTTCAAATTTGAAATATTTGCATTTTTTCAAAATGGCCGCCATAACAATAAAATATTTACTATTTTCAATTATATTATAGCTGTAATGACTATTTTGATGCTAAATTCGACATTTCTAGCTCAGGAATATATAAGAAGCATGTTTAAAGGTAGGAATACATTTTTTTTAACTTTTACTATTAATAATTAAATTTAATAGAAAATAATGGTAAGCATGCGAACACTCCCAATTGGTACATCGTTATTTTGCCTCGTTCCGTTTACAATAAATTTAAGTATGACGCGAGCATGTACCTATACACCCACAGAGGGACATGCACAACTGCCTTTGTGTACAACATTTGCAAGGGGCTTTGCAGTTTTGCATTGGCAAATTGTAAGTCCCGTGAAATTATGGGTGATGTAGTATACCGGAGCTAGAGCGGAGTCTGCCATTATTAACTGTAATATGCCAGATATCTGCAAACCGTGCCGGATAGCTAGACCATTACTATACAACAAAATGGCGATAACAGACAGGGATATGCCCTGAAAATGTTTATCTCGATCAAATTCAAAATGGCAGACTCTCGGCCATAATTAACTTTAATGTGGCTGATATCTGACGAACCGTGTCAGATAGCTAAACCATTACTATGAAACAAAATGTGAGGTTTCAGGATGGGATATGCCCTGAAAAATTATCAACTTTATTAAATTCAAAATGGCCGCCTATCATCCATAATTAACTTTATTATGCCTGATATCTTGCAAACCGTACCAGAGAGCCTGTGCGGTTTTAAGGTGGGAATATGCCCTGAAAAATGTCAACTCGATTAAATTAAAAATGTACTTTAATATGCTTGATATCTCGTAAAACATGCCAGATAGCTAGACCATTACTATAAAAGAAAATTCGTAGTATGAGGTAGGAGTATGCCTTGAAAACTTTTAACTTTTAACAAATTCAAAATGACCGACTATTGGCCATAATTAATTTAAATATGCCTGATATCTGGCAAAGCGAGCCAGATAGCTGTACCATTAAGTACAGGACAAAATGTGCAGTTTCAACTTTATCAAATTCAAAATGGCCGACTTGAGGTTATTATTGACATTAATATGGATAATATCGGGAAAACTGTGCCAGATAGCTAGACCATTACTACAAAACAAAATGTGTGGTTTCAGGGAGGGATATTCCCCTAGAATGGCCGACTTGTGATCTTCATTGACTAATATCTGTAATGTACATGGCATACTGACCTGGCTTGTCCACCCTAATCCCTCAGCAGCCCGGTTCCCTGTTGACGAACCTGTTTTGGCCTCGATTATGACACATGATCACGCTAAGAATTTGTGCGCCTCTGAGCTCGGTCCGCTGAGGATATAGGCGCTATAGAAGTTTTATTGATTGATTGATTGATACTGAGCTTAGGTGAACCAATACTGTAAAACAAAATGTGAGAGCTCAGGGGAGGATGCAACTGGCCAATTTCCATCACGCGGACGGGGCGGGGATTATAGTGGCCGGATGGCCTCTTAATTCTGTATGCATTGCGCCAAGTATGACCAGGAAATAATCTTCACCAAATTTTCTGTTTGAGGGGATTTCCATTGGAGCTTCTTGATCGGAGATAAAAGTCGTTGTTACCCTACCATAACAGGGGTCTGATTAGGATTCAAATACTCGACACTGAGATTTTTCATTGCATGCCAAGCCATAGTTGGGCTGGTGAGAGACTCCATAAACAATGGCAACATGTAGGATTGAAATGGTGGGAATAGAGGTGGTTCTGTAATGCTGGCAAGATACGTAGCCCAAGAGATCCATTCTCCATCGTGAAGGCTATTTTTCTCTAGAAGTTTATTGACATCGTCCAACCACTGGAAGCCATCTTCGATAATAGTTTCGGTGACAGGTTGGGGAACTGGATATGAATGACTGATATAGAGAGGAGTATTATGGAAAACTTCGTCATGTGACATGGTGATATCTGGATACATCTTTCAGCATTGTATTTTTGTCCCATTTCTATTGGATCTAGGATGTTATGACAATTTTAACCTTAAAAGGAAAAATACTTTAGAATGCTTATGTATGTTTCATGGAGGGCAGATGTTTCTGTGGTGAATGATGGGTTGTGGTCGTATGATACACACAGTCCTCGTTGATGCATGGTTTACAGTAGAGAAACACAGCCAATTTGAAGATGAAGCTTCAGTGGAACATATATGGAGATGCTGGTGTTTCTCTCATTCTCCTATAAGACGAGAAACGCTTCCAGGGATTTTGGACCTACGTCTCACAGAGTTGAATATAATCTGTTGTCCAATGGACGCTGTAACTTTTGATTTGTCAGGTTCAAGTGATGGTTGATCAATGCCTGATCCATCAAGCAGCATGTGTAAACATGACTTTAAGATTGGCGTGAAAGAATTAGATTCAGATGTTGTAGGAAAGGAACCTGTAAATTCTTGCTGAAGATGAAGATATTCGTTGCGAAGTATTTAGCTGCCTTGAAGATAATGTTAACATTGGTGGTTCTATTTCCTTTCACGTCGAGAACAGCTTTGCCGAGGTTGTCACCAAATACAAGGGGCCAACTACGGTATATTCATATTAATTTGATATCAGGAAGCAATATTTTAATATCTTCACGGATACGTGTGGTATCACAGCGAATAGAAGAAAGCCCAAACAGTAATGCGTTTATCATAAAAAACATGACTACTTTATATTATAAAGTAGTCATGTCAGCCATAGGTAGTGATTCTCCGAGTCACGATATTCTTCAATATGATCAATTAACTCATTCAGAACTCGATGCTGGTAGACAGCATCGAGTGAAAGCATATCACCTGCAGCTCTAGTTTTGCCAAAATATGCTTGTCGCCCAACAGCCGAGCACATTCATTGACTTTTTTATCGAAACCAAATGTTGCAGCTTTTCACATTTCTTTCTTGTTTCCTACTTCATCACAGAAAAAAACATAATGGCTCACTGTATGATTCTGGTGGTATATAGGGCCTATGATTATGAAGTTTATGTTACACCGCTGCTGAGACGCCGTGTTTTCACTGGGCTGATTGATTCTTCATGTTTTTTCCTTGCCCTCTCTAGTTTTTGGTTATCAATTTCATTTCTGCAAATTTTATGTCACAACACAGAATTAGTCATCATGAGCTGCATTACATCTTGTGTACTTTCACAACCTACTACTACGAGAAATACCACCACTATCACAAATTTTACCTAAGATCATGAAATTAGGCAGCTCGGCTAATTTGCTCAACTCCACAAATTATTATTGTCTTTTACTTCTTTGAAACATGTAATTATTAGTTTTATGACATTGACAAATGAATCACGACCCCAGTCCATCATATCCATGGGGGTATTTGTAATTTCACACAAACTTGAACGTCAATAAGTTTGCTATTACAAATATCACATACATCATCGAAATTTAAAGTAATCAAGTATAGTCAAACAGGAATTAATATCACATAGCTTAACCTATCATTTGCAGAGATGTTGCAATAGGAGATCCACGTACTAAACTGGCTTTTCATCATAAGCATATTTGAAATTTGAACAGATAAATAGCACCATAAGCCTATACAAGGACATGGTTATTATGACGTTTTCTGTATAAATTATTAATCTAATAGTATCCTATCTGGAGCACATTGTACATGTACACTCTGCATATGACTATGCACTGGACATCAATATGTACAGTGGAAATATAGTGTCTTAAATTTCTGATAATTTGGACCCATATGCGGCCAATTTGAAGAGAATGATGTTACCTTTAAGGCACTGGTGGCTGTGTTTAGCTAAAAATATTGGTATTTTCTTTCTTTTAATTACTTTATTGTATTTATTGACTTTTAAAATGTACACGTGGACGCAAAATTGTATTTTTGAGCATGACATATATGAAAATTACGATTTTAGCGGCCATTTTGAAAAATGCAAATATTTGGAATACGACGGCCGATCTCACTTGTGTCTTTGGATAGATCTTTTTATATGACCTTAAGGTAGCTCCATGCCAAAGGAATCGCTTGCATCATGACTTGACGTCAAAAGTCACTTAACATATCCACTAATACCCGGGCAACACAACTAATCGATCCAATGTTGTTTTAATACCGGACCAGCGTCGCAGACGGTATATTAAAGCAAATATTCAATCAGTTATGTTATATAATAGGCTCTTTCACATTCAGCATACCTTCATATGATTTGTATGTACGTAGGGTGTTCATGAGGCGATCTCGCGTCAGCCCTACGATGTGTGGGTTTCTTGTGGCGTTTGTACACATTTCCAAGGCCTTTTTACGAGCTTAAGAACGGAATACGAAGATTTTTTTTCTTATACGGCTGCCTTACGAAGCCGGCAAGAAATTGGAAGGGTCATTGTGACGGATGTATAGCATATTTTTGGGGGGGGAGAATTTTGAAATAAAAATCAGGTAGACGATTCTACCACCTTTGTTTGTTTGTGTGGGTTAACTTGTTAACAAAACTACATGTATATAGAAAATAGGCCTACTATATAGCTGACAGTTGTCGCCATAAATTATTTACAGATTTATTCCACGAACGAACAGTTAAATTATAATGTGACTGAATCGAAATGATACTAACTGTGTATAGTAATTAGAATCAAACGAACATTCACCAGGTGTCACTGATAGTCTGTGTCAAATTTTCTGAAATACTACTAAGTTTGGTTGAGTGACCAGGCCGCCCATATGTCGACCCTCTTTTGAGAGGGAAAATTATTTTATAATCTACAGATCAGTGACACCTGAAGGTGCATGGATGTCATGCGTATGACGTAAACATTACTTATAACCAATTGTGTATCAGGTAACAGCCCACACTCCTTGCAATGCGCACAATATCATAATTCATTCGCTCGGGCAGTACTTTCCAGTCTGGTTTGTGGGGTAGTAAAAACCGTATTAATATGAATACCGTTTCTTATAAAGTTATGTTTTTATAAAGATATGTGACTAGACAGCATATTTTTCTTCTCGTGAATTTAAATAATGCAACAATTCCATTGTTTTATTATTTACCGATCGCCTTGATGGTTATTTTAGGATTAATATTGTCCGGTCGGGTTTATCATCCTCATGGATTTTCGCGGGCTGAAAAGCTGTCTTTTATTTCTGGCCAGCATTTTGGATTGAAGTAAATGTCCATCGCACACATTGCCATGACCTTAGCTCGGAGTAATGTTGATTCTTGGGCTTTAACAGCTCCTACAAACAAATAATACGTAAAAGAAACAAAAAATAATCAGAATACAATAATTATGAGTATTACCATTTTAGTGAAGATGATATTGGGTACAGTTTTAGGGTACGTAAATGTACTGTAAATTAAAATTACATTAAAAATAAATATAATTATTCTTCTGTAACCTATACTGTTGTAATATGCTTTAACGACGCATTTGACGTATATGATGCATAATATCTAGTACACGTCTATATGTCGGCATTCATTTTCTGTGTGAATCTTATAAGTTAGTGTGATAATTGTGGTGCAATTCATACACGCACAACTGAAAATAATTTTCTTAAATGCACGATATAAATCAGTGGATTTTGTAATGGCGTAATGTTTAGTGTGATATTATGCCCATGGGTGATTTAAAATGAGATGGGAAGTATTTATCAATGTTTCATAATGCTGACTAACAATTTACTCATTTGGGTGCAAATAATTTAACATTACCCAAACCAGTGGTAAATAACGTACCTGCGGCATCTGTGAATTCACGAGTGTGATTAAATGCGTCACCAATGTTATATATGGGATGTATACTGGGCACTATGTGCGACACATTGCCCATGTCAGTGCTGCCCAACAGGGGATTCTCGTCAAATTCATCAGTAAATCCCAGACTTCTCAGATTACTGACGTACAGATCAACCAGGGGTTTATTGCTAACCAGGTTAAAATATTCACGGGAATCCCAATTCACGTCAACCTGAAGAAAGGTACCACATTCTCACAACTTTATCTATATAAAAATGTGAAAAAACACACGACAAAGGACACTTTAATCTAAGCTTAATTATACTATTAGATTATTTTTATATTAAGCTAGTTAATACTGATGTGGTCTACCTCCGGGTCTACCTGTACTAATTTAAATAATAAATATTATATTTATACTCATGTATGTTTTCATGATTTTTCTGTTTGATCTATGCCTAAAGAATGAATTATTTATGGAGTATAATAAAATAATAAAATATCATCGTCGTGGATGAATATTACAGCACACTATAATAATATCAAGTAGGTACTGGTATCCACCAATTAACCAATAAATCTAAAAGGCTGCAAACAAGAGGCGGTTAAGCACTTTCAACGTTATTATAATAATTTGACTGACCTCGCAACATGTTGCCTGGGCTGCACCACGGAAGCAGTTGTCTATTTTCTTTTTCAACGTTTTCAATTCAGGCACCGTTGGCGCTCTAACATAATACAGCATTTCACTGACTTCAGGGATTATGTTAGGCTTTGCTCCACCATTAGTAATAACACCTACAGAAATAAAATACAATAATAAATGTTAATTGTGAGATTCCTCCACATTTCACTTTCGTTCGTTTTTTCTTCGGGGTTTGATGTAGGCCTAAATAATTGCAACCTATTACTATGTCAGAGGCATAATGAAATTACTTGTAAATTCTTCTGCTTAGGTATGAACGGGTGTATCTGCCGTTTTGTAAAGTGGCAGATACACCCTTGTTATTTATTTATGCTAATTTTGTTTAGCAAATATTCGGTTGTCATAAACAAGCCCTCTATAGGTTTTTTATCGTCTACCATAAACCATCCATGTTGGTTTATCACCTACCATAAACCCTCCATGTTGGTTTATCACCTACCATGAACCATCCATGTTGGTTTATCACATACCATGAATCTTCCATGTTGGTTTATCACCTACCATGAACCCCCCATGTTGGTTTATCACCTACCATGAACCCTCCATGTTGGTTTATCACCTTCCATGAACCCTCCATGTTGGTTTATCACCTCCCATGAACCCTCCATGTTGGTTTATCACCTACCATGAACCCTCCATGTTGGTTTATCACCTACCATAAACTCTCCATGTTGGTTTATCACCTACCATGAACCCTCCATGTTAGTTTGTCCCCTACCATGAATCCTCCATGTTGGCTTATCACCTACCATGAACCCTCCATGTTGGTTTATCACCTACCATGAACCATCCATGTTGGTTTATCACATACCATGAATCTTCCATGTTGGCTTATCACCTACCATGAACCCTCCATGTTGGTTTATCACTTACCATGAACCCTCCATGTTGGTTTATCACCTACCATGAACCCTCCATGTTGGTTTATTACTTACCATGAACCCTCCATGTTGGTTTATCACCTCCCATGAACCCTCCATGTTGGTTTATCACCTACCATGAACCCTCCATGTTGGTTTATCACCTACCATGAACTCTCCATGTTGGTTTATCACCTGCCATGAACCCGCCATGTTAGTTTATCCCCTACCATGAATCCTCCATGTTGGCTTATCACCTACCATGAACCCTCCATGTTGGTTTATCACCTACCATGAACCATCCATGTTGGTTTATCACATACCATGAATCTTCCATGTTGGCTTATCACCTACCATGAACCCTCCATGTTGGTTTATCACTTACCATGAACCCTCCATGTTGGTTTATCACCTACCATGAACCCTCCATGTTGGTTTATTACTTACCATGAACCCTCCATGTTGGTTTATTACGTACCATGAACCCTCCATGTTGGTTTATCACCTACCATGAACCCTCCATGTTGGTTTATCACCTACCATGAACCCACCATGTTGGTTTATCACGTACCATGAACCTTCCATGTTAATTTATCACCTACCATGAACCCTCCATGTTGGTTTATCACCTACCATGAACCCTCCATGTTGGTGTATCACCTACCATGAACCCTCCATGTTGGTTTATCACCTACCATGTACCCTCCATGTTGGTTTCATCTGCTGTCTCAGGACAGCCACATTATTATAAGCCATGACAGCAGCATCCAGAGCGTTCACTCCTTCCCAGGGAAAAGCTGCAGCGTGACTAGCTTTACCATGAAATGTCACCTGTACTCTGTCCAAACAAAAATAAGCACACCTGACTAAAAACGCAGGACACCATTTACCATTAGCTGATAGCATTCTTGAAACAAAGCGTTTCTAACGAATATTATTAGAATATAGAATGCAATAGAATGCAAAGATAACATATAGCATCTACGTATACTGTTACAATCTTTCTTTCTTTTGAGTTAATAACAATACTAATATTTATAAGCACTTGTATATTTAGAATTATATTCGGCCACTCATTTTCATTTCTGTTACGGTATTTACAAAATATTTGTATTGACGTTTTTAGTTATGTATAAATTGGGAAAACAAATAATAATGATTATTTTCATCTAAATGTGTACTTTGCTCTACAGAGTATGTCTGGTCCAGGGTGCTCCTGTGGTGAAGGATGAATCATCATGGCAACATCAATGTCTTCAAAAGCTCCTTTTTCTTGGAGGAATATTTTACCTCCGCCACCTTCTTCAGCAGGTGTTCCCAAGACGACAACCTGTATTCAGAAATAGAAAATATAATGATACGTCCGCTAATAATGGGGATGTTGTAATAAATTGTGATAACAATATGACACGTTTTTATTGATATATATAATAGAAATTTGATAGCATGTCGGTCACCATATGCCTCTAGAGGAGTGTTGCCGACGTGACCATTATCATGTACCCCTTCATCGTGTTCGCTGGGTTTCAGAAGAAAGGAAAACTAGAAATGTCAAACATGGGGATCCCCGACAGCAGTGTATGATGTTGATAATGGTCAACCAGACCGAAGTGCAATGGAAAGGCCTCACTCTAGGGGAACCGCCTAAGTCATTACTGTGTCTCCTGTACGAGGTAGGCTTGCTTGATTACGGGCGATCACCGGCACTAGCCGAGTGTGTGCAGACAAAAAATGGTTCATCATGCCCATAGAAAATCCCATTGTATTGTTCTAACATGACACAGGACGCTTCAACCATGCAGACCCGGCACGTGAAATACCTGGACGCTCCAATGACGCAGCTCAACGTACCAATGACGCTCCGGGGCACCCTAACGACGCAGCACTCAACAACCCAGTTCACGCACGGAACACTGACGATCAACATCATATTCATAATGCCAGTAACCATGGTAACGCTACGTACGATCATAATACGGCCATAAGAGGACAAGGGAATCGTGGCAGATACCATGCACAGGGAAGAGGACGAGGTTCGCATCAATATTAGGACGGCGGCCAGCCATCACCGGATTCGGGTGAGAACATTACTGTAGCTTCGTGGAATATTAATGGATGGACTGATCATAACAAACTTCTCCGGGAGACAATTATAACACAAAATGAATATGACATTATAGCCTTAATAGAAACTCATCTTTCTAAAGATAATGTTATAAACATTCCTGGATATTTGTTTATAGGCCATAACAGGAGGACTCATCATAAACGTGCTCCGCATGCATTTGGCGGTATTGGTGTGTTAATTAAAGAATCTCTCACCTCGATTTTTGAGATTTCTGTGTTAGATAGATCCGCTGATGGTATACTAGGAATACAACTGGAGGACAGATTTACTGAGAGGATTTATGTGATTTTTGCATGTTATCTCCCCCCGGATAGCTCTCCTTACGGTAAGGATTCTGATAATTTTTTTGCACATTTGACATCAAAAATATTCACTAAGTCTTACGCAGACCTTATTTTAGATCGTGGAGATCTTAATGCAAGAGTTGGTAATAAAAATGATATTAATACAAATCTAAGCAATGATACATTTGATATTCCACCTCGGAAATATTTAGATTCCACCAGTAATAAACATGGTTCAAGTCTAATTGATTTGAACTGAATGCATGTGGTGGTTGTATGCTTAATGACAGATTTACTGAAAGTGATGATAACTATACATGTATAAAAAATGGCAAGTCCGTAGTAGATTACATACTATGTTTACAGGAACAATTTTCTTCATATGCTAATTTTAAAGTAGAAACACAAGCTCAATTATCAGACAAATATTGTGCACAAGGGTTAATATCCTCCAAGTCACATCTACCTGATCATGATATGTTGAGTGTATCTCTTGTTACATGTAATTTACCTGTTTATGAAAAAAGTCTGAGAAAGGTGACCTCAAAGTATAATTTCAAAAACACACCTGAGCAATTTATGAATAATGCAATTTAGAAACAATCAATTAAAGAGATAATATCTGATATAGAGAAATGTGCACATGACCAAGTTCATATCGATGCCATATATGAGGAATTTGTTGATAATGTACATAACAAAATGAAAGCCTTTTTGAAAAAACTTGACTGCACAGAGCGACCTGCCCTAAAGTCATATAAAAAGTTTAAATCATATTGGAATGATGAGCTAAATCAATATTGGAAGGAGAAAGTTCTGGCAGAAAAACATTATTTGAATTGCAAAGGTCCCACTTATCAAAAAAAGGATTTATGCAATATATACAAATCAAAAAGGAAAACTTTTGATAGAAAACTAAGGTACTATGAAAGGCAATATAATAAACGAAATATATCTAATATTGAGAATCTTAGCTCATCAAGTCCACATAATTTCTGGAAAACTCTTAATAAACAGACACGTGTCGCTCGGAGTTCAGTACCCAGTATGGTTTATGATAATCATGATAATATGTTTCTTACTTCTGATGAAGACGCTGATAAATGGAAAAATGATTTTTCGTCATTATACAATGCAGCTTTGATTTCACCACATGACGAGCAATATACACAGTTAATTAATATGAAAGAAGATGTTGAACACAATATGTTTCAACATGATTATAATAATAATAATTTTTTCAAACAGTAACATATCTTACGACGAAGTTGAAAAATGTATTGGACGCCTTAAGCCAGACAAAGCATCAGGGTATGATGGTATATGTAACGAAGTTTTATGTAAGCCACAAATCACTTATGTACTGTATAAGTTATTTTCTCGAATATTTGAGGCAGGAAAAATTCCTTCACTATGGTAACGATGTAATATAACACCTGTACCTAAATCTGCGATGAAAGATCATCATGTACCTATTAACTATCGTGGTATCAGTCTTTTATCGTGTGTCGGGAAAATGTATTCGTCCTTATTGAGTAATACAATTTTATCTTATTGTGAACTATGCAATATTCTAGTTGATGAGCAAAACGGTTTTAGGAAAAACAGGTCATGTAAGGATCATATTTTTAGCCTATCTAGTACGCAACAGGCTCAATAATGGTAAACCAACATTTGCAGCTTTTTTAGACATGGAAAAAGCATTCGATAAAGTGGACAGGAACTTGCTTTTGCTCAGACTATTACAATATGGGATAGATGACAAGATGTGCTACTCAATTAAGAATATGTATGTAGATAGTTTCGTCAGGAGTTCGGCAAGGTGATAACCTTTCTCCTGTACTGTTTAATCTTTACATAAATGAATTAGCAATAGAGTTAAAAAAATTGAATTATGGTGTTGATATTGGCGGCAAAAAAGTTTGTCTATTATTATACGCTGACGATATTGTAATTATTGCAGAAAATAAAAGCGATCTTCAAATCCAACTAGACTTTATTAATCAATGGTGTAAGAAATGGCGTCTCAACATTAACCATAATAAATCTAATGTAATTCATTTTAGGAAGCGTAATGATCGCCAATCAAACTTTGTATTCCTTTTCGGTCATTTACCTATTTATACTGTGCAAACATATACATACTTAGGAATTGTTTTCGATGAGCATTTAACATTTTCAGAATGTATTAAAACCCGCACAGACGCGGCGGGGAGGGCTTTAGGAGGTTTAATATCAAAATGTCAAAAATTAAAAGGCTTGGGTTATGATTCTTACTGTAAATTATATGATTCTTTAGTTGTAACAGTTCAAGATTACGGGGCAGAAATTTGGAGCATAGTAAATTCAAAAACAGCTGAAAAAATTCATGAAAGAGCAATGAGATATTATCTCGGAGTTCATAATCTCACTCCTCTTCCGGCTCTTTATGGGGAAATGGGCTGGTCCGCTGTTAAATATAGACATCACGTGCAAATATTAAGATTTTGGAATAGGTTCATTAAAACTCCTGGACATAGATTACTTAAGCATATTTTTCAAAGAGACCTAGCGTTAAGCACAAAACCTAATTGGAGTCATGAAGTACTAAAGTTATTTAGATTGTATGACCATGTTGCTGATAAAAATAACCCTACTATATGTTGTTTATCTAGTATTATACGCAAAATTGTCTCGCGTGGATTCTCTGTTACATGTAACCTAACTTGTGACGTAGAACTGCCGGCAAAGTCAGTTCACAGCAATGAATATAAATATATTTTTTATTTTTATTTTTACTATACCAATAGACAAAAGTGACTGGTAAGCCATAAATAGGCCGGATATACTGTACTATTTTTACCAATGATTGATATTGTATACTTGTAAATGTTATATCTGTCACTATAATAAAATAAACATATATATAAATCGCACCGAAGTTTCAATGACACTGCCCATTGACAATCACATTATATCGTTTGCAGACCACACTTATGCTATGTCCCTAGAATTGTGGTTTAATTATCACCCACTATTTTTTATCGCTGGTGGGAGCTATTTATTAATTTTATTTATAAACAATACGCCACATGAGGTGACAAAAACTTATCTCACCTTTCCTACTGATTCACCATGTTGCTTGACATGATTCTGCAGGGCCCCTTTGATGCCAAGAGCTGCTGCTACAGCTGCCTCAGCGATCAGGTTATGTCCACACGCGTGGCCAATACCTGGTAGAGCATCGTATTCACACATCAACCCCACTGTCACTCCTTCACCATCACCATACTCTGCCCTGGGTCAACAGAAATAATAATTATTCATGTTCCGATTTACATTACTGATTATGTCGTTCGATACCTGGCATCCTGACAGCAGAGGTAGTTTCCACTCTATAGAATAGCTGCCTCTGCTGTCATGCAGGATATGCCCCCCTAGCAGCCAAAGTGTCGTATATGTGTCAATCATTTGAGTGGCCCATAAAGTGTGGCGGTTAACATTTTAACCGCCGATCCCGATTATATATATTTTTTCATTTTTATCAGCAGATTATACACCAGGTTTTGAACATGTTAAATATAAAAACGTCGTGACATCAATCAGCAAGATTTCAAAATCGTTGACCTCCATTTTGTCAGATCGAATAATTTTCACTCACTTGAAGTTGTGGATCGTGTCAGCGAGACACAACTTCAAGTGGATAGCCTTTTGTCCTTTTTCAATTTCTAATTTATGGGAGCCCATTCTAAATTTGGCTACGAGCCTCATCATAATATAGTTTTCATGCATCATGGTTAAATATGCTTCTTTGTGAATATCAAATGTATACATTTTATATGTTCGTAATTTAGGGTTTAATGCCGAATCTTCAATTTTCCACCATAATCTATATAGTTTACGGATAGCCTCACTCTAAAAGACAATACCAATGATCTCCGTTACATGATATATTGATGGTCCCACACTTGATCGCTTTAAAGGTGATCTATCACCCCTTATATAGTATGAATAATTTTGTGACAAATAAATCAAAGTTGCCACAAGATGGGGCACAAGTGTTTCCTTTTATGGGGTGAATGGCTATCATGTGACCCTCTCAGAGGGTCACATGATAGCCAATCACCCCATATAAGGACATAATTATTCAAACCATATAAGGGGTGATAGATCACCTTTAACATCACTAATGCAATATGTACTCGGCCTTCTAAATGGGCATCTAATAACCACTGGTATGCTACTTTCAGGTGGTGGTGATCAGGTAAGCTGACAATGCGATTCCAGAATTCAATAATTCTAATTTGATGTCTCAATAACAAGAGAAAGCGATCTGTGTCAAATCTGTTTTCACATTCATTAATTTTCTCGCCCTTATATAACATGTCACCACCATATTTTAGGATCAGTAAGACTAAGCTATCAAATACTTTGAGAATCAGATTTGTAGACAATTCACCTATACGAGAATCATGTTAGATTGCATTTGTTCAAGGAGAACAGGTTTATGGCTTATTTGTACCTAACAACTAATTATTGGGGATTCGACTCTTGAAAAGAAATATCCATATTTTTACTAGATTACAGAATGCATATATGCACAGGTGTACAGGAAGTAGTATTGTGTCGATAAAAAACGTGAAATCTCTAAGTGTATATACTTTGTAAGATGCACTCAGAACGTAGCGCAAACGGTACGTACTAAGAAAGGGGTCAATCGTCCCGATCCGCTGATCAAACACAAAACCTCGTATTCGTCTGATTGCGTACCACGCAAAATGGTATAAAGTGATGGGCCCAAGTATGATATTCTACCCCTGATTTAAATAACAACCGAATGACGGCGGTGATAAGCCACTCTTCCATTGGTCGGGGGTAGAATAGGCCTACCATATTTGGTCCAAGTGAGGTATATATAGTCTACCATTGTATGTAATTTCCCTGTAGTTTTTTTAGATATGCGACTATAACCCTTATTGCACGTCATGGTGTAGATACTAATCAATGGATAGCTATAAGTAGGCCTACTGAAATATACGTTCTTAATGTGCATCATGTGTGTACATGATCTATAGTACGTAATGTTATTGTGGTCGTATTGGACTATGATTTGTCACATATCAAATAACAAAATAAATTTAAAATAAAGTAATGACAAAATATGGTGATATTATAGCAATTAGGTATATATAACCGTTACTTACAATATTGTGTAACTCGTGATGCAAAGATTAATCTTACCTGAAGGCAGTATCCAGTCCATAATGAGGTGTAACAGAGAAACCTTTCTCTTTCAGGAAATCCGTCAAATAGTCATGAGCTTTATGTTCATTAAAGGCAAGCTCAGGGTTGTTTAGGAGATAGCTGCTCAATTCGTGTAATCCTTCTGCATAAGAATCTATAGTAATGCAAGCTTCACTCTTTGACTCGGTTGTCTTCTCCATTTTTTCGCTTTTATTTGTAATAGAGGGAGTAGTTGAAACTGGAACGAATAATTAACAAAAAAATCTAAGTTAAATAATGTAGATTTGATAATATTCGCGAGGTTTCAATTTTCGCGAAGAAAACAAATTCGCGAATTCAAGAATCACCGATTTTTTTTTTTAATAGCGCTACTGAAGAAAAATGTAAATTTGCGAGTTATAAATTTTGTGAAAAGTCCCAAAGTCAGAATTCGCGAAAATTTAAACACGCGAAAATTGTACAGTAGTTATTATTCAAGGAATTGTATCATACAAAAACAGTCTGCATAGCAACACAATATTATATTTATATTATTATTATTCTAGATCTAACAACAAGACATTCAGTCAGAGACTGCAAACCTCCACCGCGCGATCCGGATAGCAATGCGGATCCTGGATACGGATCACAATCCGGATCATCTTCAAAACACGTCTGGTTATTGTTACACGCGAATCCGCTCATTACTTAGTTACTAAGTAATCCTGCCGACGGAAAGACAAACCAACACGACCAAAAACATAATCTCCTTTGGCGGAGGTAAATATGAAAAATATTCTGTGTTTATGTACTAGTGTACAACCCCAAAGTCCCGCGCGTATGCCTACCAACCTACATTTAGGTACATCCACAACGTCAAACACAAATGTAGGCGTATACATTGGCCTACAACAGTCAACTTTATATAGGCCTAACACATTCAGTGTTGATCAAGGTACAGCTGGCGTAAACACTCTTCTTTATCAGTAGCAGGTAGTCTATGAATTGTCTAGCTAAGAATTCAGTCCTCGGTCAAGCACGAGGCTATGAATTGTCCAGCTGTACAGAGCATGATGTCCCAACAAGCACCAGACGTTGGCTGCTGTTTGTTGACTTAATCTTGGTACAAAGTATTACACAAGATGGGGCCTGGAAATATTGGCGCTAGTTTTATATTGGCGATAAAAACACCAATGTTTCTCTCCACAAAAAAATTTCCTATCCAGGATTACTGGCAGGCAGGGAGAATAAATCTGCCAATATTAATCTCATTCCAGAAACCACCAACGTTTAAAGCAGCTAATATTTCCCGGTTTATATAGGGCAACTTAGATTCCACCCAGAGGTCGAGTGTGGTTCAATGTGTGCTGTTTGCTACAGACATCCCAGCAGACACGAGACATTGAAGCAATGTTGGCTTAATGTTGTGCCAGCGTCGTGTTTGCTGGGATATTACGTATATATTCAGCTTGTGCATACATGAAGGTCTCGAGGTCTAG
>OZ024907.1:21683611-21734675 GCA_964017125.1 Flabesymbios commensalis | reverse complement strand
CTAAAGCCCGATTCATTTCATTTATTTATTGGATCTAGAATCATGCATAATACTACTTTTTCTAAATCCAAGAAATACATTTCTGGTGTTATTTTCACAATTAGATGTCAAAGGCAATGTATTTTATTAGGGTAGTTATATAAACCTCATTATATATAGCACCCTAAACCATGTACCAATATAGAGCTAATGTTATGTTAATATGTATTTTGCAGCATAACGAGATACCTTACATATTTGCTGCGTTTTATTATTGATATCAAAATAAAACGACTTGAATAAGTAATGCTAAAAATTCCTAATTAGCTCATTATTAATTGTTCACATCCGGGTGACACTGAATGTGTGTACCGATAACACCAAACTGTGGCCACTATCTTACACATATATACATAATAAACTTAGCAATGAAATGAAATGAATCGGGCTTTAGGCCACCTTTGTGCACATATAGGCTAAACTGGGCCAGGAGAACCTCCTGAGGATGGTGAGATGATTGGGATGACACTGTCCTCCGGACACAGGATTTGAAATTCGAGCCCTGGCGGTCTGAGGCCGAGCACGCTACCTCTCGGTCACGAAGGCTCCCCACAATAATGACTTTTACACGTGAATGGGGAAGAAACATTTTTAGTTTCTTTCAAACCGCCGAGACCGGGAACCGAACCCCGAACTCTGGCGTGAAAGGCAGCGGTGCTAACCACTACCCTAGGGCCCCCGCCCAATAAACTTAGCAACACTTTATAAAATGTTAAAATACATTACTTTATTATCTAGCGGCACTGGTGTAGAAGATACAATACTCACGATCATGCATTGTCTTACTTAGTTATGGTATAATAACTGTGTTGTGCTTAAAAATCGCTTGGACAATTTCGAGCTGTAAAAATACATGTTTGGAATAATTTTATATTACTCCACTAGACACTACTTAATACATACTAGTATTATAAATGTTAGTCCTAGTGTTCTTGTCTTAATTAATTGATCTATAATTATGTGTAGTTTGACATGTTTACTGATATATATCTTGATATTCGTGTGTGTGGGGGGGGGGGGGGGTAGAGGTAACGATTAACATAATTGTTAAAATTAATGTCAAATTAAAAAGAGAGTAATCATACCATGCCAATTAGAAATATCGTTTTGCCCAATTTAAAGACATACATATACATTACAATACCCTGATTCACAAAAAAATTAGATGAAAAAGTAATTGTAGGTGTTTTTAGGGTAAAGTTGTTGTGCTAAAAGCTGACATTATATTGTCATATTCTGGCATTATAACTATATAAATCCATAGTGTCACACGATAATCTGTCCTGCATTGTGGTCATATTTTCACAGTGCAGTCAGTTGGGACATAAAAGGTGTATGCCATGATACCATACTGCTATAATATAATTTCAATATCAAAACAATACAAATATATGTGATATTATAATGTCCATAATCGTAATCATTGAGTCGATGTATTCCGTCCCTGTAGTATTATATAGGACCTCATATATTGAGATTGTGCTATAATAGTCAGGTCGAGACCCACAAAATAAAAATCCCGGAAGCATTTTGGGGTAAAAGTGTTTTGAAACTTTTGTCAACCTAATTTGGGTGTCTTGAATTCATAAAAAATGTTTGCCAAGCCGAGTTTTGACCCTTTGAACCCCAAAATCGAAAATTAAAATATTCACTTTTTATGTAAAAATACAAGATTTATGCTTTTTATATACAAATCAGCATATAAAATCATATTGTGATAATAAATTTGTCACATTTAAAGTACAAAAAGATATGTTGTTTACCTAACCCTTTGGTCACTAAAACCTAAATTGATATTTAACACACAATTTATTATTTATTAGATAGAGTAGGTCCCAATACTATTTTTAGAACATTCACAATTCACATGTGTACTAAATTATTATCAATGTTATGTTGTAGGTTGTAGATTTGTATACAACACGTTGAGCCCTATAATCTAAAAATTGTCATTGTAGGCCTACAAATCTATATGTTTTGAAAAAGTAATGATTCAAAAAACTAGTTTAGGTTTGAAAAGTAGAGAAACAAGGATATGGTCTATTGGTCCTTACTTGGTTACATGTAGAATTCGATACTCTAATGGAAGTTGTGGATTGTGTTCAGTTTTAGGATTGTCTTTGGGTGGGAGTTGAGAGGCTAGGGCCCGGGGCCCGTGTCACAAAAACTTATTTTACAAAAGTTTCTCAGTCATTTTAAAAAATCAAAAGCATTTTTTTTAATGCCAAATGACTGGAAGTTGGGATAATTTTGGGGGGTTGTGTCATTAACTCAGGCTCAGATTCATTTACTGGAACGCAATACAAATTTACCATTTTAAAGGAGATCACCAAATATAAACTCAGAAAACACCACGTGGATTACATTGATAAAGCCAACTGATGAATGGCTACTCGGTGAAAATAATGTTATATAAGACCCACTTTCCCATGCTTCATTGTATTATATTGCTAGGTGAAAACATTGCAGGTAAAGGCTATTGAGTTTCACATAATATACAGAAACAAACATAGAGTGGTCTACGGCTTCAACATTTCTTGTACAAACAACACAAAACACAATTCAGGATCCATATTGTCAGATACAGAGAAAATCACAGAAACATTGCTATACTACTAGCCTACTATTTTCAAGTAATATAATTGGGCATGTAATTAATTGTGTGATATATGACACAATTAATTACATGCCTAATTATATAACTTTAAAATATAGGGTGTTATACAAACAAAAATAGGCCTGCGCCCGATGACATTGAACACCATCCATGACCTGAAGACCCAGGCCGGCTGATTCGGCATTAAATGCACCTAATAATTAGCAGACTCCTTTATCGTTGTGTTCATTATATTAGCGTTGCTCCATGTAGTCCTATACACGTGTGCTACCAAGTGAACTACATGTATTAGTATTGCATAGGTTTATGTCTCCAAGGGTTCGAAATTCTTCTGTATTTCCGGCCAACATTTCGGATTGAAATAAATATCCATGGCGCACATCGCCATAGCCTTAGCCCTGACTAATGTCGGCTCCTGCGCGCTGATATCTCCTGCAAAAGAAAAAAGCTGAAATTTCAATCATTAAATGACCACACACGGGAAATAAAACGCAAGCAAACAGTTACACAATATATTTCCCTTTATTGGAGCAATGTTGAGGCATAGTCGAAGACAGTGGACCAACATTGCTCCAGTAGAGGGCCAAGACTTTGTGTTTTCTGTGAATATCCCAAAAGTGAATAGTCTACTTGAGGCTATGCTTGTAAGTAGTGCATATCATATTAATCTCTATTACGTGGAATTTAATATTAACACTTCGTCTACGATGATAATGAGACCTGTCACATGGAAATCTGTGCAATCCAATATAGAGCAGGGAGGGGGGGGGGGCAATATTTACTATGTCATCTAATTATTATTGTGCCAATGTCTTATGTCTCTTTATTTAAATTTTATTTCCAATTTTATACTATATCATATTGCAAAATTGACGTCAGAAGGGAGCGCTGACTGAAACTTTTTAATGTTATGACACGCCTCCTCTTAGCCTTGTAAGGAAGAATGACAATGCACCTACCTGCGACATCTGTGAATTCTCGCGTGTGGTTCAATGCTTCACCAATGCAATATACTGGATGTATACTGGGCACTATCTGTGACACATTACCCATGTCTGTGCCGCCCATTAAAGGATTCTTTTCAAATTCGGCAGTAAATCCCAGACTTCTCAGATTACTGACGTAGAGATCAACCAGGGGTTTGTTGCTAACCAGGTTAAAATATTCACGGGAATCCCAATCTACGTCAACCTGAAGAAGAATGAATCCAACTAAATATTACCTCATATTATTGTAAATAGGGAGCTTTAAAATCGATGTAAATCCCGTCTTCAAATTCAAGTTGCCTCTAAAAATAGCCTCCATTGCTCTGTATCTACCCTTTGATAATCACATGTGTTAATATCACTTTTGCAAACATCATAATATGAAAACAGACTTGGCCCAGCAAACACCAGATACTGACCCAGTGTTGACTTAATGTTGGTCCACCGTCTACGACTCTGGTCCAGCATTAACCGACCATTGGTTCAACATCTGGTGTTTTGCTGGGGGGGGGGGGGGGGTCATAGTTCCGTGATATATAACCCACGTCACGAAAAAGAGGCACATCAACTATCCCGAAGCCGTCAGGCACATTAACCCTTCACACGCTAAGCGCGACTATAGGCGTTTTACTCCTTTTTATTAGGCGATCACTGTTATTTGGAACGGAATGAGCGTTTAAACATCAAGATTTGCGAATGTTTGGAATCAAATTAAGCAAATATGAGTTTTTACAAATACTACGTGGTCATAAAGCATTGCATTTAATCGATAGTGTTTTTTTGTAAAATTGAGCCCGCATTATCAACTGTACTATATATCGACATCACAGTGCAACATGCCGGTCATGCCCCTTTCACCTACATGTAGATCCTCTATTATTATAAAAATCATATCTTAATTTTAGGTCATTTATCATTAAAAAGTTAAGATGATCTTTACGTTTTTAATGATAACAGTTCTAGTACTGCACTTGCATTCAGACAGCGTTGGACCATCGTTTTGTTCAGTACAACAAGGCTATATGTGCAAGTATTATAACCAGCCAGGCATGATGACATATGACATCAGAAATAAGCTCAACCCCCTACTTTTTCGTTTTGAAAAATCGATCCCAGTAGAATTAAAATGGATGAACACGCTAATTTATAAGAATCATTTATCTAATCATTTAAAATAGAATGAAGAAAGACTTTGTGCAACGTAGGTCTGGGGACTACACGGGGATACAATGACCGAGCGTGAATGTATTATTATGTTAAGATATTACATTTCCCACACTAACCTCACATCCTGTTGCTTGTGCTGCACCCCGGAAACTGTCTTCCATTTTTTTTGTCAAAACTTTCAATTCAGCTAGGGTTAGTGTTCTGACATAAAACAGCATTTCACTTTTTTCTGGAATGATGTTTGGCTTTTCTCCACCATTAGTAAAAATGCCTGTATTTAAAATGAAATACGAACTCTTTATTTACTTCTCGTTTTATTTTATACTCTCCCTTTATATTTTCTTTCTTCGACTTGTGCCTCGTGTTAAAACAATGTTTGAATTGATATTCATCAGATCGTAAATATTCTGGTGTGGAGATCAAGTATAAGTTTTAGATTTTTATCTACATTCTGCTTAAACATATTCTATACTGCTATGACTGGCCCTATATGCCTAAGCCCGCCAGATTTGCTTATCACCTACCATGAACCCACCATGTTGGTTTATAACCTATCATTAACACACCATGTTGGTTAATCACCCACTATGAACCCTCCATGTTGGTTTATCACCTACCATTAACCCTCCATGTTGGTTTATCACCTACCATGAACCCACCATGTTGGTTTATCACCTACCATGAGCCCTCTATGTTGGTTTAACACCTACCATGAACCTTCCATGTTGGTTTAACACCTACCATGAACCCACCATGTTGGTTTATCACCTACCATGAACCCACCATGTTGGTTTATCACCTACTTTGGATCCTCCACGTTGTTTTATCACCTACCATGAACCCTCCATGTTGGTTTAACACCTACCATGAATCCTCCCTGTTTGTTTATCACCTACCATGAACCCGCCATATTGGTTTGTCACCTACTATGAACCCACCATGTTGGTTTGTCACCTACTATGAACCCTCCATGTTGATTTATCACCTATCATGAACCCTCTATGTTGGTTTAACACCTACCATGAACCCTCCATGTTGGTTTAACACCTACCATGAACCCTCCATGTTGGTTTATCACCTACCATGAACCCGCCATGCTGGTTTATCACCTACCATGAACCCTCCATGCTGGTTTATCACCTACTATGAACCCTCCATGCTGGTTTATCACCTATCATGAACCCTCCATGTTGGTTTAACACCTACCATGAACCCACCATGTTGTTTTATCACCTACCATGAACCCACCATGCTGGTTTATCACCTACTATGAACCCTCCATGCTGGTTTATCACCTACCATGAACCCACCATGCTGGTTTATCACCTACTATGAACCCTCCATGCTGGTTTATCACCTACCATGAACCCTCCATGTTGGTTTATCACCTACCATGAACCCACCATGCTGGTTTATCACCTTCTATGAACCCTCCATGTTGGTTTATCACCTACCATGAACCCACCATGCTGGTTTATCACCTACTATGAACCCTCCATGCTGCTTTATCACCTACCATGAACCCTACATGTTGGTTTCAGGCGCGAATCCAGAGGGAGGCGCAGGGGGCGCACGCCCACCCGTTTTTGCGCCAAATTCTTTAAAAAGTCACCTAAATTGGCCAAAATATGCCTAAAAACTCGCCCCCGAGCCACCTGCGCCCCCTCCTTTTTCAAATCCTGGATCCGCCCCTGCGTTTATCACCTACCATGAACCCTCCATGTTGGTTTCATCTGCTGTCTCAGGACAGCCACATTATTATAAGCCATGACAGCAGCATCCAGAGCGTTCACTCCTTCCCAGGGAAAAGCTGCAGCGTGACTAGCTTTACCATGAAATGTCACCTGTACTCTACAGTAATATAGAAATATTATCAGACAATGAAAATACCACATATAGCGCTAGCAATAATTACTGGGATATTCTACAAATAGTTTCTCAATTCCAATTTTGAAACATACAAATAAGACGCATGACATAATATTCATGTAGGATAAGCAGCACCTTATGTACACTGAATGATAATTAAATCTAAACAAAACCATTCAACAAAGAGTGCAAAAATAAGATATATTATTGTCATCTTTTGCATTTAAAGATAACAGAAATAAGTGGTTGGTTATTTTTCGTTAGGCGACATATTGCAAATCGTAATTATTAAATTAGGATATTTTCTACTCTTACTTCGCTCTGCAGAATGTCTCTGGTGCAGGATGCTCATGTGGTGCAGGGTGAACTATCATAGCCACGTCGATGTCTTTAAAAGCTCCTTTTTCCATCAGGACTATTTTACCTCCTCCTCCTTCCTCAGCGGGTGTTCCCAGGACGACAACCTGTTATCCGAAAGATGTAGGCCGCATATACACATTAAATAACGAAAGATCTCAGGCCAGATTTTCACGCTTTACAATCTTTTATTTATTATGTATTTATTTTAATGTACGTATGTTCCCTGTCTTTATAAAGATTGCTGAATGCTATTAAGTAGGGTATGATACATGATTAACATACATGATTTAATAAATTCTATATTCGTTCTTCGACAACAATGAATTATAATTAGTGAAATTACCTTCCCTACAGATTCGCCATGTCGCTTGACATGACTCTGCAAGGCCTCTTTGATACCAAGAGCTGCTGCCACAGCGGCTTCAGCGATCAGGTTATGTCCACACGCGTGGCCAATACCTGGTAAGGCATCGTATTCACACATCAACCCCACAGTCACTCCTTCACCATCACCATACTCTGCCCTGGGTCAGCAGAAATAATTATTATTGATGTGCTGATATATCACTATCAGTTTAACAAGCTCATCACTGAATGTGATGGGTTTTGGCAAGGCATGATTCACACACACTTGATGAATTCATACATCGCACATTTAAGTAGTTTCACTCACTCAGGGATGCGGTATAAATTGAACACATTTTTAATGTCCTTCCCTAAGACTTTATCAGCCATGATTACAATATAAATATCATAAAGAGGCAATGCATAAATCTTTTAGCTTTACAGCACCAAAATAAATCATGCATGTACAGTTGAATATTGATTTTACTTTCAGACAATAAACAGACATCACTTTAGTATATTCGCTGCTGAATAGTGTGATAAAATAGAGATCACTGCTCTCTACATCTTGGTATTGATATTCTGTAAAATGTCTTTGTAGCTACTAGAGCCACCACATAATTGATGTGGAATAATACATGGCCTGTCGATATAGCAAATTATCAAAACGTGTTCAAATATAAATTTTCACACGTGACTGTGCCCCATCATTTGTGGCTATGCTTTTTGTACTGAACATTACGATATCATTTAATCGTCGATAATTCAAAAGAGGCACGTGTGCTTTTTGTCAACTTTTATAAATTTAAGGTCATACTCGGGCGGACTTCTCTTGTAGGTGAGAAAATTGAAAAGGCTTTATTTTGGCAGAGAGCAAAAAATAACACCAGGATTATTTACATTCCATGTTAAATCGAACGTCAAAATCATCAGTATATATCAAGTATTTGATGGTAATGAAAGTATGATGGTACATGTAAGAACACAAAGTCCAAAACTAAAATATACAATACCTGATAATAGGATTTTTTTTTGTAATATTTTGTAATATTTCACGAAAGGTGATTAATTATGCAACATTGACACACATTCTTACAACTGAATTCTTACATTGAATTTAATATTCGTGTTGAATTCGGTGAGTTGTTCATTGGGCCTGGAAACATAGTACCATACACCGACGTTATTTTATGTATATTGGCCAAAATAGGTTCCATGGAGAAGCTGTGTCTATTTTGTTTTTGACCTATGGAAGTCATCAAGGGTGTCATTTCAGCGTCCTCGTGATTTTGACTCGGGATGTGATCAAACTTTATGGAATTAACAGCAGTGAGATGTAACAAATGAATGATTGGTTATATTACACTTATTCTTCAGCTTGACGTAAATTTATGATATCTCATTCTCGTCCAGTCTTATATTAGGCTACATAGCTCAACCGGTTTGAGAATGTATGTATATGCGTACTGGTGGATCTTATCATCTACATCCACGTATATGATGCTAATGCAACTGTGTAAACGCAGTGTCAAATACAGATAATAACCCCTATTGTTTATTAAATACATTCTTTTTTACAGGATTTGTACTTTTTGCTCACCTAAAAGCAGTATCCAGTCCATAATGAGGTGTAATAGAGAAGCCCTTCTCTTTCAGAAAATCCGTCAAATAGTCATGAGCTTTGTGTTCATCGAAGGCAAGCTCAGGGTTATCAAATAGGTAGCTGCTTAATTCATGTAATCCTTCTGCATAAGAATCTATAGTACGGCAAGCTTCACTCTTTGACTCAGTTGCCGTATCCATTATTTTCAATAGTATGTAATTTGCTATAGCTGAAATTCAAAAACATAATTCATTTGAATAAGTAATATAAATAAGTTATTTTAGTGTTATCATAGAAAAGCCTCGGTTTCAACGCTCGAATTTAAAGAAATATTAAATAAATATATAATGATATACTATATGAATATACTTGCACACGCATGTGCTTGAGCAATGATCTCTATGCATAAATGCAATAAGGTGTATGTGTAGGCCTACTATATATAATGCTAATAAAGGTAAATTGAATTCATTCTTGGTCGAAGTACAACTGACTTCAAAATGACCAGATATAAAGTCACCAACGTAACACTATCTGCAACTTTGAAGACATACATGTACCACAGACTCTAAACTTATATTAGACGGGAATGTAATTTATTCTATATATTGGGCTATCTGTATGTGGCTGTCTGTATGTGATGTGATGGGGTGCTGGGATGCTGGGGTGCTGGGATGATTGCTAGTAGTAGTACTTTTTGCCCCCATCCGGGGAGGGTCATTAGGGATCTGTTCCGTCTGTTGAATGCTGTGTACGGCATTGCACGGAAGCACTAGTCTACAGCAATCATCCAAGTGCAACTACAGCCTCCTCGTATCTGGCCATACTATTCGGGCGGATTGCAAGTGGCATACCCTGGTTCCTCCGCTCAACAGCAGAGCCAATGCGGCACAAGCATCAGTGCTGGCGCTGGTGTAGGCCGTGGTAGTCTTAATTAAATAACCGGCAATAGCGTGTTTGATGACATTATGTCTCTCACGGGGAATGAATGGAGTTACCCTTCCTATTGGTACTCTTGGGACTATCCGACCTGAGGATAGCAGAGCTGCGCGAAATGCCACAGAGTTTCAGCATTAAATTGGTTATTGGACGAGCGAAGAAAAACGCTCTCAATAACCCACCATGCCCTATCACCCCCACCCTCTCATCATCATATGTACATCATTCATCTCATCAATTGACTACAACGTTTTTATCGTATTACAAAGTCACTTAAAAGACCATTTGTGCCGAAAAGTGACGTAAAGCAATGATTTACTACTACTACTTCAGAAGCATTGGGAAAAAATAATAATGCACGCACATGACCTTGTGGAGGGAGATACACTTCTATTAGTAGGCAGACGATTAAACACCAATCCATAGTTGATTTAACAGACATCGCGGTGTTTTAATCAGATTCCGCCTTACTCTCAGACATGCTATCACTTGGAAAGTTATCACTGCCGGATTCATATCCGACAGTATTTGTTTTATGTGTAGCCTCTGGTCTATATTCCTTGCTCTGGTGTAGCCCACTGTGTCATGTGTTCATGTTTGTAGCACAACCCGGTATGATTACTAAATTGTTTACAACCGGACAGCCCGCTTGGAATTTGACCTCATTCCGGTCAACAAAATTACTTTTTTATTATCTTTCCATCTCAGCAGTTGTGATCCCAAGGAATTATAGACGAGACCAGCAGATTTATGAGTCTCACATTTATTGTGAACTATTGCCCAGTTCTGTACAGATGTCCGGTTCTATACAGATACGAATTCGCGGTGAACACAAGAGATTGGTCCAATGTTGTGCGGGCGTCATAGGCCATGTTAAAAGTCACGGTTACTCACGTTGACTCTTGGAATGTTTTTGGCAGAGACGCAATCAAGTCAGAAATCTTGAAAACTTCATGCTTGATACACAGTTTTATTTACAGAGGGACATGCTGCAGCGTTGACAATATATACAATGAAAAACAACCCGCTATCAAGAGTTGAACATCTAGAGTGAAAATTCAGACACCTCGTCTCCACACTATAAGACCATTAAATTCAGTGATTCGCGTTTGAACGAATAAATGTCCAGCGTGCCATCACGTGGTGGCACGTAGGACACAGCTTCGCTCAGTCCAAACCCAGCCTCAGACTAGTAACTAGTTACGACACAGTAACCAGCCCTAGACCAAGGCAGAGGCGCTATTGATTGAGAGAGGTCAAAGGAAGGTATTTCGCCTAAGCTTAATGGCTACATACCATCCTTCGTCTCTGAATGATAGGCATAACATTATTATTGAAAACACGATGCCGGTCCATCATCTAAGACGCTGAGCTGGCATCGAGCCAACTGATACAGGACACGGTGTTGGAGCAATCGCTATACGATCTGCATTAGCTTACAACATACGTTGGCACAATGCTAGTCCATGATCGCCAGATGCTGGGCTTGCGTCGAGCCAACCAATCAAACATGAAACAGTATTGGTTCAATCATTATGCTGTCTGTACTTGGCCTGCTTCTCTGACCTCGACCTGTTTACTGACCTCTGCTGTCCCGCAATAGGAACAAGGCATTGACCCAACACTGGGTCAACGTTTACTAACTTGCTTTTCGTTTATATATTATACATGTAACAACCATCTGAATGAGGGCCCGGGATGATCTCAAACGCACACTCAGATGTCCATCTGAACTCAGCCGAGCTGTCAAATGGCTGCCTCCTGTTTACAGCAAATCCGTCAGAGCATGATGATAATCGTCCATTAGTATTAACAGGCCATGACTCGGCAATACCCTGCCATTATTTTATAGTGTAGTCATTCTGGCACTTAATTCACGAAAATCTGGACAAATCGCTAACAAAGGTTTTATGATTTATTATTTTAGATATGGGTCCCAACTAACACTCCTGAGAAGTCGCAAGCAAAGCTCCTGTTCAATTTCGAGAAATTGACGAAATTATTTTACATTATCGCGATCGATAGCATTAGGTGATTTTTTTAAAGTATTTCTCCAATTTGGGAATGTTATGTATCATTACTTATGTTTTTGGACACCAGGAATCGATTGCAGCTATCATTTTGACTTGAAATACACAGAATGATTGTTTTAAAGTTGATTTACAGATTTTTCAAAAAACAATTAGGGAATTTTATGTGATTTTAATTTTTAAAAGTATGTGAGTATATTATCTAGTATTATGATTGCTGACCTAGGTACTATGCATGCTCTCGTTTTACAGTTACCTGTTCCCGTTGCTAGATGTATTATATAGATAAGCTGGTAATCCCACATTTCGGATAGTGAAGTGTACCGAGCTCCCTCGTGGAGTGATCATATAGTAGCTTATTGTGGCTGCCATCATCCAAACCTGCTAAACACTATCGGCCGTATTCACAAAAGAGGTTTTACTAAACCCGAGCTTAGCGTGAACACGAGTGTAACTAAGGCTTAAATAATTTAGTTATTTAAGTTAAGTTTTGCTACAGTTTACCAAAACTTCAGAATGCCGCTTGAAGCAGCTGGTTTTACAGTTTGATCCGACGTTCATGCACACAAATGATGGTTACCCACATACAAAATGCATGCAATTTGTGTACACGACATACACAATTGAATACTCTTGTTGAAAGCGCTTTCCAGATAACACAAGACGCCCGGGACGAGACGTCAACACAATGTTAGTTTAACGTTGGGGCCGTGTCGCAGACAGCGGTACATCATTATACCAACAGTGGGCCGAGGAATATCGTTTACTGGGTCGAAGAAATAGATCATTTGCTCTTTTATAGAGCCGGTAATTAATATCATATAGAAGACAATATAATTCTGTTATCATTTACCGACATATATTTGTGTCCCATTATAATTATACACGTTACTCAGAATTCAAATATCCGCTGTATAAAATATTAAACATAACTTTCCGATCATAATCATTGTTGATTCGATAGGGCGGGGGCCCTGGTGCAGTTGTTAAAGCTGCCTGCTTGGAAAGTCGGGAGATTGCAGTTTCGAACCCACTCTGGCCTTCAAGTTTCAAAATATTTCTTCCCTGCTCACTCGTACAGATTCAATACTGTGGGGAGCCTGCGTGACCGAGAGGTAGCGTGCTCAGCCTCAGACCGTCAGGGCTCGAATTTCGAAACTTGTGCCTGGAGGGCAGTGTCATCTCATTCATCTCAGCATTTTCAGGAGGTTTTTCTGGCTCCAGTTTAGCCTATATGTGCACAAATTAGGTGGCCTAAAACCCCATTCATTCATTCATCCATTCATTTGTTGATCCGAATAATATTATTGGTAACTCATCAAATAACTCGTACGGTATAGGCCTACTCCACCCTTATTCAAATAACAATAACAACTGAATGACGGAATTAAATGGATAGTCTTACCATGTGATCGACTAAGTTTCGCTTGGACGGGCTTAAAATACGATACGTGTTCCGTTTAATGAAAAAGGTTTAAACCGAAGAAAAGAAGAAACGATGAAAGTAATAAAATGTATAATTATGTTAAAATATGACCATGCAAGAATATAATGGTAAAATGCATTCTGTTAATAATAGGCATTAAACCAAATATATAATGTCAATTATATATACGCCAAAGGGTTGTATCTCTCACATCCGTGTTTTATATTTTTTGTCAATTACTATTTAATTCAAATAAATACTTACCAATCAACGAAAGAAAAGTACATATATAATAAATAATCAGTCTGTGTATTTGTTATCCCATTCTCTTCTATTTCGTATATTTGCGTTCATTATCATAATAATGTTCATTCCACTTCATGTTAAACCAGTGCTTAAACTACCCCCCTGAGCAGGTTTAACTTTCGGTCGATAAACTGCCCGGTTTAAACCAGTGTTTGGCCTACTCCTTTTGTGCATACGGTTTAACGCTAAACTTGTGTTTACACCAGTCTTAAACTTGCTTTGTGAATACGGCCGTATATCATTATAATGTCAGAAAAATACATTTGATATCATAATTATCATGATTGCGATTATAATATCACAATATAGCACCTTGGTCATGAAAGTTTAAGAACAAAACAGTCAGAATGTGGCTTTATATTTTCAGAATAAGCCTTACCCTTCTCAGCCACCGATTGTGATCTTCAATTTATAGCTAATGGATGTGGAGCTGTAGAATATCTATATTTAAAAAATACAAAAACTGATAGATTTGTAGATTTAAATTTAAGATACATGTATGATGTGCCTAGTGCAGATCATAGGCCTACTCATATCTACCACGTTTAATATCACGAATTAAACAAAATGGCTGAAGATAATTTGGCTTAAACAAACAATTAAAGAAAAATATAGCAGGCTACGATCATTTAGTGATCGCTCCCAAGTGATTTTTGTCTCTCTTACTTAAAATATACACATTATTGGTTCATGGGATCTATACTAATACTTGACAGACAACCAAATTCCAATATTGTAAATGGTCATTGCGTCATTAAGCTATCTATTAAGTGCGAGAGCATATTAAATCAACTATATATTATTAATTATTTGCTTTTAAAATTTAACTGATAGCTACAATCGATTCTGGGTGTCCAAAACATAAATAACGATACCTAACATTTGCAAAATGGAGAACAACTTTAAAATTAGATTTTCGCTAGAGGTCATGATACTAGAATACAGTTTTAGTCAATTTCTGGAAATTGAACAGAAGTTTTGCTTGGGACTTTTCAGAAATGTTAGTTGGAACCTATATCTACCATATACCCCAGGAGCCAAACCCCCTTTTTTGGTTAGGTGGACAACATCTGCCGTCAAAGGGTGGTGTATTTTTTCTGATCCCCTAGCTATTCCTGAGTTTATCTAGGGTGGCCACCCCGCTCAGAAATCCACACAGCGAATTTTATAAGGATTTTTGTGAACGACACCCCCTTCTCCAGCCGAAATATTTTGAAATACTTAATTGATCATATCTTTGACTTTAATCTACTAAGAAATATAATTTTAGTAGCTAATCATACATTTTCAGAGCCAAGGAATATATTCAAATTACTTATGATTGCCAATCATAATATATTCGGTGTAAAATCCAAGATGGCCGCCAGAAAACGAAAAATCACATATTTTATCACTATACCCAATGAACTAATGCATATTGAGTTAATATACCCCTTGGACCCTCCATGAGTGGCATAATTTTGTTCCGAGACCTCTCATGTGTGAGAAGCAGCCACATAACACGTGATCTGCATGGAGAAAGTGCCCAATATAGCCGAATTTCAAAATGACTAGCATCAAAATACCGGAATTACATGAAATACATAAATGATCATTTTTTAAATATACTTAGAAAGGTGATTTTAGTGGCAAATCATACATTTTCGGATCCAAGGAATCGATTAAAATTAATTGTGATTGTCAACTAATAATATTGATGGTGTTAAATCCAAAATGGCCGCCAAAATAACAAGAAATCACATACATGTATTTTACACTATAACTCAATAAACGAACTCATATAAAGGTTTTATAACCTCAGGACCCTCCATGAGTGGCATGAGTTTGTTTAGAGACCTCTCCTGGGTGAGAAACAGCAATTGACACGTGATATGTGTTGAGAAAGGTCCCAATATGGCGAACTTCAAAATGGCTACCATCAAAATACCGAAATTATTTAAAATACATAAATGATCGTATCTGGGCTATACATCTACATGGAAAGATTATTTTAGTGGCTAATCATACATTTTAATAGCCAAGCAATCGGATAAATCGGTAACATATGTGATTTTTCGTTATTATTTTGTGGCCATATTGGCTTTTGCAACAAATGGCACTTGGAAATAATTACATATTTTACCACTGTAATCTAGTAAACCCATGGATTAAAAGTTGATATATCACCAGAACACTGCATGACGGGTATCATTCTGTTTAGGGATATCTCCTGCTTCAGAATCATAAGTCTCGTCTAACCTCACATGAGCGAAAAAAACAGCTAGATCTCTGGCAAGCTTATCTAATATGTACTCAATCATAATACATGGAATCAAAGACGGAGAGCAGCTGCTTCAGCTCTCGGAATTGTGCAGGGTACCTTACACCAATTTGTTAGATATAGAGACAAACAAATCCATTGTAATTGCTGGATTCCATGCATTTCGTGCAAGCATATCACCCTCAGCTAAAGCTAATGTAAATGATATTGAACTCATTATATTACCCCTTCTCCCACTGATGCTGGTGCAGTGAAAAAGGCAATGCAAACATTAGTTAAGGCAGTTGAGGCAGTAAATATGGAACACACAGTCATCACATGTGATTTAGCCATCTACGAAATCGCATATACTTTAAGACAAAGAAATAACGATACGTAACATTTGCAAAATGGAGAACAACTTTAAAAAATAGATTTTCGCTAGAGGTCATGATACTAGAATACAGTTTTATAATAGTCAATTTCTGGAAATTGAACAGGAGTTTTGCTTGGGACTTTTCAGAAATGTTAGTTGGAACCTATATCTACCATAATAGATATTATAGCTCCTGGGGTAGGGTAGGTTTATCACCATATAGCCATACAGTTGAAAGTTATGTAAAGCATACAATACTTAATAACTCATTAATTAATATTTAAAACACCATTCGGCAGGCCCCGATGGCTCATTCTTATCGACTAGGGCTTGTAACCTGGAGATACCAGGTTCGCATCCCAGTCGGGACGGATATTTGTCATCGTGGTTGTGCATATACAGTGCTCCAAACTGTTCAAAGGCCTGGAGTGTACAGTGCTGCCTATGATACTGTGTACTATAAAGAACCCTTAAAGTCATTCGAAATAAGAGTAGGGCATAGTCCCGGCTTCGAGCTTCCGTCTGTCGCGATATTGCCATGATTGTGCAGAAAGCGACGTAAAGAAACACCATTTCAGAAAAAGAAGGCCCGCATGACATGTACATACACAGAGACAAATTGATAATATGCAAATATGTATATTATACCGGTACATAGACACTTTGTGTGTTTTCATTTCGAAAATAAAATGTTGGTAATTAAAAGTATACCACCAAAGGCCCGTGGAATAACATCTCAATTTCTTAGCACAAAAAATAACTTTAAATAACTTCTCAATTTCTGAAAACAAAATAAAGCCTTTTTAAAACCTTAATAATCAACTAGTTGACACATTATTCTGACTCTGAACCGCTTACATGTTTTACGTCTAGTCTTTAGCTATGAAAATGAGACGAAATGAGATATTAACAGTAAACAAATAGGGACAAACTTTAAATTTTGACCGCTTATAAGGGGGTACCCCAAAAACTGTCTACAATTAGGGGGTAGGGTTACGTAAACGCCTGGTATTGCTGTTCTAGTTTACCAATCTGCACATGCGATATAACATATAAAACATAATTAAATTACCGTTCTCATGCAGTAGAGTAAATAGTTATTTCTTCACATACGTTCAAACATATTTTTTATTACAAAATAATCGAAATCAACAACAAAACAAACTAGTCAGCATGGTCAACGGAAACGACTTAATAAAATATAATTATTGGCCATGACTATATTTTACCTATGTTTTCTAAACCCAAATGTGTATATGCTTAAAACTGAGTGATATTTAGATTTTTAAATGCCATAGACCTAGATATTTTTAATGGAGCAATATTGCAGCCTTTTTTGAAAATGTGTGTATTTAGCCTGGGCTGAAGTCTAAAACATTAAACTTTGCTCGGCATTTAAGAGTGAAACTATTTTATCCACTTCTTTTTACATAATTTGGGTATGCTGAATTCAAATCTGTCGGATAACATTCTATATTGGTGACCTTCACCTTCAAATTAGCAACACGCAAAATGGCCGCCAAAATCTAAAGAAAGACCCGTTTTTTTCTATAGTTTTCGCACAATTTCTACAAGATTTTAATTTCAGTATTTTCTCTAGTGTCTCTGTAAAGCAATGACCTTTAGGGGTATATTTCAGCTTCAAATCCAAGACGTCCGACATTTTTTTCTATATTTACTGTTAGTATAATTATACCGCTAAATATGCTGACGATAATATTAGTCCAGGCTGTTAGGGGTTTCTCTGTGCACTTTTGGAAGAAATTACCATTTTTTGCCCAGATGATTATTAACATGTACTCTTTCGATCCTGATATAGCGCAGTCAATTCAGACCCGATTAACATCTAATTAACATGTAATTAGTATCCATAATTAGCAAAATCTGGACACAAATCCAGAGAAAATAATATCTCAAGAATCGGTGGGTCGATGTTAATGATTTCAAGTTCTGTTATCTATAGCGCTTTTTTTTCAAATAATTCAAAATTATTTGATATATTATTTTAAAGAAAACCATCATTTATGACCTTTCATTTGAGGGTTTAATGGATTATTTATACAATAACCGGCGTCGTAATTGTTTGGACAAGTGGTCCAACCATAAGTTGTCTATCTCGCACATGTCTCGTAAAGGGATCAACGTTATGATTTTAATTATTATCTTTCAATAGATTGTGCATTTTAATGTTGTACAAAATGCTATGCACTATTATATATCGCATAAAGGTCAAGGTCTATCAATAACTTCAAGTTCAAAGTCAAGGTAATATTCGAAATATATTTGGAGCCTGGTGGTTTTCTTTTGTGACGGGCGTCTCAATTTGACATATTTATTGCACATTTTAATTATATGATAGGGTTTATTTCAACGTGAAAGTAGTTATCTAAGCAATAAAAAATAGATTCGATACTTAAAGGGCATTCATGAATGGCAAAATAGCCGACGTGGTGAACTTCGATGATGCGGAATATTGTTCAGTTATTCAAGCAAGTAACAATATCCTACTCGGACCTTTAACGTTTGTCAATAGTGTGCATATTAATTTTATACACCACTGAAGCGTAAATATAACAGCTAGGCCCTCACTACAGGTTCTGGGAAACAGCATTAAAACTGGAAATGCTACTCAAATTTGTGCAACTATTAAATTGAGTCTTTGTGTTTCATTCTTGATAATTGTCATTATGCTCAGTGATTCTCGGTTCATAATATTGATTTCTAATCCAGACCTGCAAAGACAGTTATTATTGTTTTAGATCTCAAAATTACACTGATAATAACTGATCTACACGAACCAGGTAAGCTTAAAGGATAATTATGTACTAAGCAGCCTTGATGAAGAATGTGTCCTTGATGTGCATACTGACATTGCAGGGTGGGGAGAAAGGGTCTGTATTGCTGTGAAAAAACGTATTCAAACATTGAATGTTAAAGCGCTCTGGTGTTTAAATCCAACAAACCATCCAGAGAAACTACACAGCCAATGTTAAAATACTCGTTGATATGTTCAATAGCTTCCACCTCTCCTCCCCAAGCAATGAGTTATAGCTGATAATAAAGATGTACATTGCATTTCAGTTTCATGAAAGCACTGCCGATAAACTTTTCAAGTATGAAAATGTATACAAACCTTTCTAAAGATTGACATTAGATGAACAGAAATCCACCTTGGTTGCCAGTTTGGATGATGGTGCATGTGATCATCTCAAGACATTCTTCAACGAGTCGACGCTATGTTGATTTATTCGGCTGCAATGGTTAACGCAACACCAACATACAATATATACATGTATATACATGTAATATACGAATATGTACCAATTACTGTAATTATCCTTACGTTGAGCGAGATGGTGCTGTTAGATATATTGAGTGAAGTGCCAAGGCTACAACACTTTCTAACCAAGGATGGGTGTGCGGACCAAGCTAACACCCATAAAAAAGACAATCTTCATAGAATCTGGGATACATTTCAGTATCAGAGTATTCAGAGTAATTGAGCCATCATTTTTAAAAAAATCTTAGCTTCCCTAGCTCTAATCATTATTTGAAGAAACGTATTATCTCTATTTACGAAAAATAAACAGTGGTCAATTCTGACAAGATGCATGTAACGCTTGGAGTGGACACGATTTCTCGCTACAATGCATTATACAGTTACATGGCATATGTCAGGATATGTCATCTCCCACGATGCGTTCTCTCTCCAAATTCCATACATTAGATGGGATATGACAATGTCCACCTCTTTCATGGCAGGATAGGTAAAATGTCAGCATAGTAGAAATGGTCAGCTCATTTCACCCCCACCACATCCACTACAGTCCCGTATGTAGCGTTTAGCTCAGTGTCCATTGTTGACACCAAAATCATCGAAGAATTTGTTGTGTCTCTTTATTAGAAACCGTGTCATCATTTAAGAATGCAAAACAATCTTTTCCGGAGTGTTTTTGTTCATTTCGCCATCGCCGTGTGCAGCACTCATAGAACAAGAGACCTACCCAGAAGGCTACTTGTGAATGTGCTCGGTCCTTGGTCCAATCCATCTCGTATGGATGTATAGAAAGTGAATCAGGCTGAACACCTATCCTCAAGCAGTCCAGGGTGTGTGGCCGTAGTGTGATATTCAGTTTGTGTAACCTTAACACTGGCATGACAAATACTATAAACCTTTCTCCATTCACCAGTGGGAATTCTCTCTTGTTGACCTGACATCTCTATGGTTCGTTTTACATGTTGTGGATCCCAGAGATTTAAATCTCGATAGGCCTATGTGAGAGGAGCTCTCACACTTAATCACAGTGAGACTGACAAATCAAAACTTACGAATTTAAAATCAGTTTTGACTTTTTTAGGTTAGTGTTGTTTGAGGTGTGTGTTCCAATTATTAACGTGGCTTATTTTGCACTTCCCTCTACGAGTATATGGGTACATGTTATGGACGCTCTGTTACCCCGCCACCCTCGTCCAAGACAAAGCAAAAAACGTCGAAGTCAGATGTTCGAGCAGGTTAATGCTTTCTAATAAAGGTTTTATGCATAATTGATTGTGTTTGACAAATGATAGGTTCAAAACAATTATGTGATATTTTGCGATGGACGTAAGCCCTACAGGTATCGAATATATCGATTGCTTAGACTAAATTTCACTTTTACATTGACACTGACCCAGTCATATAATTAAAATTGTCCGATTCATTATTTCCGTGCGTCAGAAGGGAGCACAACGAAACGGAAATCATCCGGTCTCAAATCTATTCCTAATTTCACTTTATTTGTGACCTTGAAGTTTGCTTAAGCTTGACCTTTATGTTATATGAAATAGTGCATAAGATGTGGAACATCCTTAAAAATGTTTTAAAAGCAACTAAATGAAATAGACTTGAATTATTTCTCAGATGATGATCCATACATGAGGCATCTGTGGTATAGCCAACCCATGAGTAGATCACCTGTCCAGTCCATAATGATCCCGGTTTTGGAGATACAGATTACATTATGCCATCAAATTACAGCTGTTAGATTGGTGTATCACGTTTTTTAATGTGAAATAATTATACGTACTTTGAAACATTTATTATTAGCTTTTTTGTTCAGAATGTTTAAACTTTGCTCACATCTGACCTTGACTTAGCCGTATCACGTGACCTTGACCACTGATCATCTCAGGAATATTTTTATCGTGTAGGCTACACGTTACGTAAATAACACAACTCAAGATCATTAAAATCGACCTGCCGACTCTTAAGATATTATTTTTTTCGGATTTTTCCGTGGTTTTGCTAATTATGGATACTAATTAGATGTTAATTAGGTGTTAATCGTGTCAGAAATGACTGCGCTATATCAGGATCAAAAGAGTACCTGTTACTGATCATCTGAGCAAAAAATGGTAATTTCTTCAAAAGTGCACACACTCGCTCTATTTCGACCCTAACAGCCTGGACTATATGATTATTTGTAGTAACCAGACTAGGGATAAACGTTACTAAAAATAAACGTTAATAAAAATTCCCTTTCACTGCGGGTGGCGCCGAAAGGCGACCGCCTGGCAGACCGCGGATGTCGCCAAAAGGCGATCACGGTAATTAGTGTAATTAGTAATTAGTGCTAACTAATTCAGCGGTCTGCTCTGATGTTTATTTATCACCGTCTGACCTATATTTGATCGAAAAACATGAGGCAAAAAGTTATTAACTTCAAATTATGCAGAAACCAAAAATTTTTCATATATGTGCAACAAAAACATAGTCAAGATGTGATTTTGGTGGCCATTTTTTGTTTTGCTAATTTGAAGGTGAAGGACACCAAATATAGAATGTAGTGCTTGTAAAAAATTGTAATGCGCAGAGAGCACTGTATGTGCGCTATATAATTTATTTCCCGGATTTTAAAATTCACCTCTTCCTGATTAGAGCTAATATGAAATATTGACTTACCGCTAACAACTGTTCGAGGAATTATCAATACAGTTGATACAACTCGGGATTGTAATACTTATTTGACTCATATGCAGCACTTGCATGTCCCAGTGTCTGCTTAGTGAAAATACTGGCATGCAGACTGGTTAATAAAACTGTATAGTTGTCATCATGTGGGTATTGAATATGTACACCAACACCACATTGATTGATTAAATAAACAACAAACCAACCAAATATCGACTATTATAATAATACATGTAATATGTTTATTGAACCTGCAAGAGATGTTATTAATTTTGTGAGATGTCAGTAAGTCAGTAACTCGGAAGAGTGCCAGCCGATGCGCCCCAAAACCAACTCGCCCCAACCAACTCGCCCCATTTTTATGCCAACTCGCCTCACTCAACTCGCCCCACATTTCTACCAACTCGCCCCACATATATACCAACTCGCCCCAACCAACTTGCCCCACATTATACCAGCTCGCCCAATATTTATACCAACTCGCCCCACCCATCTCTTTGCAATACAGATTTGAATATAATAAAAAAAAATATATTCACGCTTTTTCTGAAGAAAAGAAGGCAAAAAAGTAGACGTAAGCCTTGTTTTTTTTTATCATGAAGTTATAAATAATACATGGTTATATTAGGTCAATACTGCTTGCGTATACCATACCCGTATGATTTACGAATTCAAAATGAAAAATACTCGTATAATCTCTTATAATCTGATAATGTGTTATCTTAAGCTATTCTCACGATGTGTCATACTTATATTTATCGTTTAAAATTTAAAGCTGTAAGAACTAATATCAATCGCGATAGGAGAGCTGAGTACAATACACTAGGCCTATGTCACTAAAGTGACACAGGGTGACCCCCCTCTCACCCCCCCCCCCGGCTTAACAGTTATTACAACACCTTAGCCGTTTAACTGTTCATTAAGTGATGGCATCGCCAGTAACTTGATCTTTTTAAAGTCTATATGAAGCAACCATACGAAGTTGGCCCAACAGTAAACCAATGGCCCAATGTGTCATGTTTGCTGGGAATGAAGTCGGATAGTGTTGAACATGTTTAAACATCCTTCTTTTCTCGAATTATCGAATGACATATAATTTAAAAATTTCCAATATAGGCCTATATCATAATTCAAGCATAGAATTTTAATGAAGTAAATAGTCATTGTTGTGAAACATGGGATCACAAATTTCGTGATTAACCCCTCAAGGCCAAATTATTCAATTTGAATTTTCCCCCACTTGAAGTTGTGTCTCGCTGACGTGATCCGCAACTTCAAGTGAGTGAAAATTATTCAGATTTGGCAAAATGGAGGTCAACTCTTTTCAAATCGTGCTGATTAATGTCACATAATGGCTTTAACATGCTTAAAAGGCGGTACTGAATGTGGTAATAACTGAGTGAAAAACCCAATATATGCGACACCGGCGGTTAAAGAGTTAATAAGAGGGGAATGGTGTGAAGCGCCTTCAACATTGTTGTTAATAGAACCTATACTGTTGTTATGCATGTGTGTGAGGAGATCGCAGCGCGTGGCCCTGCGCGATATTAACGGCGATACACTGGTCTCAACCCTAACTCGATGAGGCCGCCATTAACGTGATCGTCTAGTCACATTGAAAAGGGAGAAACTAAGATATTTCTCTGAAAACCCCACATAGGATCAGCGGGGTTCGAACCCAGGACGCATGCATGACTGGCAAGGCAGTCAGACGCTCTAACCATTGCGCCACGTCCCCTTCTCCTACTGTTGTTATGTTGATATACCAACATGAATTTATACAATTTTTTAAACGCATAGATACAATTAAATATTACGTAGATGGGTCTGAAAATCACATTTTTTCACAATAATATATGCCTATCTATCTATATCGGTAAATTAAGTTGTGAACGTTAAAACGTGCACATTTAGCAACATTACGTCATCAGAGTTGACTCCCCGCACACAATGCACCAATGTTAGTTTAATGCTGGGACAGCGTCGAAGACTATGGGCCAGCATTAAGCCAACATTGATTCATTGCTGCGTGTTTAACGTGTCCCTATCAAACACCCTTCGCCGCCTGGAAGCACCGCATATTTCACTAAGCGATGGTATCTCTATAACGCTCAAAGTATCCACATAATACTTAGTATACGTTGACTATCCTATTGTATCGGAATAAGACAAAGGGACTTATTATAATCAGAAAATATACAAAATTCACGAGAACCCACCATGACCCGATCACCCTGCACCCTCACGTCATCATCTGTACATCATTCGTCACTTTTTTAAAGCCACTTAAATGACCATTAGTGCCGAAAAGTGACGTAAAACTTATGATACTGCTACTAAAATCGTAATAAAGTATAAAACTACAGGTTATTTAGCCATCCAATCAGCTTGATCAGTGTGAGCAGGCAATTTATCACAGTTCTTAGTGCTTCTTTAATAAATAAGAATGCATAAGCAAGTATATGTAAGAAAGTACATACTGAGAAATGTTTCTTATCATGAAGTTAACATTTTATGTACATACATCGGGCTCCCCTCAGCTGAGTTGACTTATCAACTCCTGTCATATTCGGAGTACTGCTTAACTCGCCTTAATTACATTTCACAACCTAACACCTGTCGGAGTGCTGTTCTCCTGAACACAACTCAACTCCTGTCATATTTGGAGTACTTCCGGCGCTTACACATCACAACTCACATGATGGAATAATAAATAACACTTTTTCTAAGTCAGCAGTATTGACGGAATCACAAAGTAACACTTGTTCAAAGTAGCACTTTTTCAACATAATTCCTTTTTGAAACATTTTGTTGTAGTCAGGGTTAAAAATAAACCAGTAGATGCGTAATTCAATTCATCACAATAGCTGACTTATTTGTCATAAAAAAATGTATATATATCCTCAACTGTGACATTTGCTAAGCTGTAGGACTCATAGGGTTAACATGTTAAGCGGATTACAATCAACTGCCTATCGCCCGACCAATAGGCCTAATTGGTGACTGCTATGATTACTTGTGATGCTACGTCACAGTGATTAGGTGCGCGTAAAGTGTTAGTAACAACAAGGGTTATTAAACAACAATTTAAAAGCAAAATTTTTTCATTTACATCAATATACTTGTTAATAAGATGTATTTAACTATCATCTCAGAACACACTCCTGTTCACATCTTACACGGACTGTAATATAATAATTGAATGTAATACACATAACGATCGCGACTATGCATGCATCACATCATAATATTTATTATCAACATGATATTTAAGGTCTTTGTTTTGCTATTATAGACCCTATGCCCACAAAGCTAAAAATGTACCCCCAGCAACATCATCTAAAATCCACCATATTGCACCAATTTGCAGCTAAAAAATAAATAATTCCCGGGGACCCTCCCTTCAAAAATTCCTGGGAACGAGTCTGGCTGTGGCATCTGAGAGAAGTAAACTACCCGCTTCTTAAATGTGGTGTAGCAACAATTATCTTTAGAGAATATAATCCTGTTATGACCATGATAGCATCTATAAAGCCAAAATTTTAGGTAGACCCAGCCCGCTGGACTAATAAAACACAACCATGATTAGGCGTATGATACACGCTTCGGTCCATGTCTAGTTTTGTGCTCCCTAATTTATATAACAACTGAATGACGGCTTCTTGAAACAAACCAAGTAAATATTTCTAAATTATTTCTTATTAATGTTACCACCAAAAATTAATTAAAGAAATGGAATAAGAAGTTAAGTTATTTCATAATAATTTTCCTGCAAAAATGAATAAAAACAATGAATATGAGGTCGAGGTGTCAACATATGATACATAATATTATGCTGTCTCCGATTTTTTTAGCGATAACTATGTCATATCGAATGCCCAATATGCAGTGTGATGAGATATATGCCAACTTTAGGTATGTATAATAATGATTATAAAACAAATATAGTGTTGTTTGTAAGTTATGTGAGCTATTATGAAGTAGTCCTATAATTTATTTTGATTGATTAGGTATGTATAATAATGATTATAAAACAAATATAGTGTTGTTTGTAAGTTATGTGAGCTATTATGAAGTAGTCCTATAATTTATTTTGATTGATTAGTGTGATAAGAGCATCATAGACGCAGCCTACTTGGTCCGAGAAGTGGGGGGAGTTGGTAAGAGAAGTACGTGGGGCGAGTTGGTAAGAGAAGTGGGGCGAGTTGGTAAAAGTTGGGGCGAGTTGGTCAGAGAACTGGGCGAGTTGACAAACAACATGGGACGAGTTGGTAGTAGAAGTGGGGCGAGTTGGTAAAATAAGTGGGGCGAGTTGGTATTGGGGCAAGCTGGTAAGGTGGGCGAGCTGGTTTTGGGCCGAATTGATTGTAATCCACTCGGAACAGTGTGACTGGGGCAATCTGCCTCTGTCACACTGTACAGAGTTTGGCTCACGAGCTGTGGCGAGTTGTCGACGAATACTCGAACACATGTCCAGTAGGCCTACATGTCGAGGGGCTGTCGTACAAACTCGAACACATGTGGTAGAAATCTCGTCCCATGTCGCCGCTTTTAGGCACCTACAAAATCGCTCATTGGGATACGAGTCTAGCTGCGAGTTAGTGCGACACGAACACGATAATTACTCAACATGCAACGATTTATCCGACCTCTTTTCGAGATGTGTACGAGTTTGTGCGAGGTCTGTTCGAAATGTCTGCGACATGTCCTGAAATCGAAATGAATGGCCCACTTGTGTTTTTATATTTCAGTCATTCTATTACACCAAACATGCCCACCAGAACTTTGAAAAGAGAAGGAAAGAGGAGGTTTACTGTGCCTGACCCCCCCCCCCTGTGCAAGGACCCCACCCCCTAGGCCTCAATGGAGCCAGTGGAGATAGAACCAAGCTAACAGCCAGATCTGGAGCCAGTTACATCTGAGTCTGGTGGTGCTGGCGATGCTGGTGATGATTGCAACAACGGTGCGAGGGCAAAATCTAAAAGTTTTACAACAATTTCACAAATAAGCAAGAGGAACTTATGTTGGAGGGTTACTGGATAACTCGTTTTTATAACAAATGTCAGAAATTATACAAAAACATGGGGAAAAATGCCACCATATACCGGAGTGTGATGGCGAGCTTCAGACCCGGTTATAAGGCCTTTCGGTACCACATGTCTTTCTTTGTCAACCTTTGACAAAGTCTCTGCTCCAGGTCTCTGAATATCTCATGTGGAACCCTGAGAAAGTTCATGAAGGATTTCCTATATTTGGCTCCAAGCTTATGCATAACACTGTCATAGTGACAAAAGTCCTGCCTCCTTTGAATTTGAGATCTGATCCAGTATCTCCTGTGAGCTCTCATTTTTCTATGTATTCTGTGTTTTATTAGCTTGGAAATAGAAAGGTGGTCTTCAGCAGTTTTTTCTTATATCTCAGCCAAAAGTTATAGTTTTATGATATTTGAAACAGATAAACAGGTCATTGTTGCAATGTTTTCTTTTCAACACAGTTAAACTACAGACTGTCTGATAGAAAAATAACATGTGGGATCTCTAAAATTAGCGGCCTCCCTCGTGCCTTCTCTTAGTTTACTCGTATTTCACTCGTAGAGCAGTCGCCTTAACTCGTCAATAATTCGTAGACAACTCGTGTAGATTTGCCTAAAGTTGTACATTCTAGTATAAAACTTTTTTGAAGAAATGTCTCATAGATGTCGACTAAACTCGTGTTAATTAACAAATTACTAAATTAACTCTCTTACAATTCTCGTGTGAACGTGGTAGACAACTCGAACAAGAGTCTAAAGGATTTCTCCTTTCTCAGAATTTTTTGGTGAGATTTAACTCACCAGCACTCGCCGCAACTCGTAGGCCCAACTCGAGACAGTGTGACAGGTCGCTTTCTGTACAATTATGGCAATAACGCGATAGAAGGAAGCCCGACGTATGCCTTACTCTTATTTTCAATGGAAAATAAATCTATCTTTAATAATTTATTTTTATATCGTCTTGCAAATCACTGGCAACCATGGCTCGCAATGAAGCAGATCAAAGAGGGGGGGGGGGCATTAAAAATATGAATGACAGAAAATACTTTACAGTAGTATAATATACGTTTATTTGGTCTTATAACGCGTTTGAATAATGTTAATAGTTGGCAAAAGTTGCGCCATATTTCGTTGTCCTTTCTCCAGGAGTTGAATCAGTTGGTTCTCTGTTGATCCAGATGTATATTCTCTGCCCTCGTACAGGATCATGTCCATTATATCCACCAAGAACTCTAATTGATCAATCTGCCGCTTAGTACCACGTCCCACCTGCCGCTGAGTACAATAAGACAAAAGCACCGCAAAATATTCTAATATGAAACAAGCTTCTTTGATGAAACTATACGAGTTCGTTAGCAAATTCATTTCGCGTTCACATCCATACACTGGATTGCAGAGTCTGGGCAAATCAGCAGTCTTTCTATAAGTGCATCTTGTTTTCCCCTTTCTTTGAGCCATACGTTTAGCAACAGTAACAAGTCCCTGTTTGTCAACCGGAAGTGATGCTCTCTTCTGGTGATGTTTGACAGCTAATTCAGTGAAGCATTTCTTCGTGGACAGAGTGCGACTGTTGTTAAGCTCATACGTGGAAGTTGTTATTTCTTCTGTGGGGCATCGAAGCGAACCACCATGATATCTCCATTCCTGAAGGCAAACCCAACAAAAGTCAAAGTGACAACGTCCACATACCATGTGCTGGCAACCACCGCTTTTCTCGATGGGATAAGAACACGATGGACATCGCTTGGCTTCTACAAAGTACGTTTTGGTTTCTGTTTTGCTCTGTTCCAACAACTGCTGATGTCTCTTGGCCTGTTCACACGTGGCAGGCCAATGAGCAGCCTCCTGGCAGACAAAACACCATATCTCGCCACAATTACACTGAATACAGGCCACGTCAGACAACACAGCTCCACATCCCGACATCTCAGCCTTTATTATGCGATCACATCTCGTTCTGGGACACCATTTCCACTTCTTACTGGTCTCCATTAAAATATCCATGCAATGTTGGTGGTGTAATAAATACAATGAATATGGCACAAGAGACAAAATATCTGCTTTATTTAATTCCGTCTCGCATTTGTAACCCATGCAAGTCAAATGAGTATCTCTGCGGCGTATCTTCTCTGTGAGATGATGCAACCAGCATTGATTACAAAATTGATGACTACACTTTTTTAATTCAGTTGACACAGAAAACATGTTTTCTAAAATAGGAGTGTAACAAACGTCACAAAATTTGTCAGAAATTGTGCGCATTTGAAGATGATTCAGACACATTCGATTTGAATAAGTCATCTCGCTCTGGTCTGTAATAGTTTGATATGCCTGGGATGAGTCATAGCTTTTAAAATCCCATCCCAACACTGATTTAAGGATGGTGAACGAAGGTGACTTTCTGTCACTAGCTTTATATTCTTTTCCAATAACTGTTCCATGTTCATTTGACGGATCTCTCAACACAGATAATACTAATGCCGTCACGTGATCAATCAACAAGTCCATTTGAACATGACTGTGTCCGATTTGGGAAAACTTCTCCTTCATAATCTTGGATAGTTTGCTTTTCTGTACCGAATTAAAATCGGATTTGATGATTATTTTGACAGCATTTGTGAGTGTATGGTTATTCTGTACATCATTCATCATTTGAAAAACAATATATATAGATCTTTGCCACGTGGAATGATGTAGGTCTATATTTTTGGTAATATCAATAACAAATCTCGGAGGAGTACTGTCACCCATAATGACATTTTTATATCGTATTATGTTATCCAAACTAGAAATCGGGACACTGTATTCCAAGAAAACATCCTCATCATACTTTATATCATCACGAGGTATTTGACTAGGATTAAAATTAAAGTCATTTGAAATTTTCTGTTGGATATTGAAGGAAGATTTAAGCACTCCGCCACAGGGACATGTGTAACGGATGCCCGCATATTTCTCCCTTTTGCTTTCTTTCTTTTTTGTCTTCGCCGCAGGCATACAAATGAAATCAAAAAGAGCACCTCGTGATGTAAACTTGGCATACTCATCGTCACATTGATCAGATTCATTAAAGTCACTGATTTGTTGATCACATAGCTCAACCTCTATTTTATTATTGTACTGTAAAGTCATACGATTTAAATCTGATTTTGTGTGTACTCCAAACAGCCTTCTTTTCCTATGTCCGTTTGATTTTTGAAAAGACTTCTTAGAACAATTTATTCCATTGTCTCTTCTCCAGTCAATTTTAATAGTCGAGCGAGCACCATAGCATTTAGGATTTGTGGTAAGGCAGGAATTAGGTTCAAATATCTCATATCTTACTTCAGGAATGCCATCAATTATCACTGTACGGCGCTCACTAACGTGGGGTTCAGTATAGAAAAAACGCCTGCCAACAGAAAAATACCCAATAAAATACAGACATGTATAGACCTGTAAATCCATACAAAATCAATAATGGACGATAATACATTATTTTCAGATCCATTACCGTCAAATCAGTCAGCTAGAAATATCGTCATCTTTAAATGTGACTCACACATGCTATTAAATGAAATAGAAACATAGAAACAATTTTGTACCTTCTTATGGTAAACCCATATATTCCTCCACATTATGGTTCATATATTAAGTAGTATTATAAAAGTATGCATAAATAAAAACACACACCCGAATATCCGCTTTCAACATGTCCTATATATAGCACATTATTAACCACTGATAACAATATGCAAAAAAACACTTGACAATGGCCCAATGTTGGACTAACTTTAGCCCAATGTCTGCGACCTTGTCCAACATTGGGTTAACATCTCGTGTTTGCTGAATGTGTCGTAGAAACTGAACCTACAATGTATTTCTAACATTAATGAAATACTATAATGATAGATTTATAATTCTCAGTAGACAATTATTTCTTGCACTCACCCTGGCCTATGATCAGAGGTACTGGGTGATATTTCTTGAGCTACAGGAGCTACTGGTCGCTGAATGTGAGGTCTGCCCCAGTGAATGTTTCTCTTATTTTTGTTCTTCTTCTGTAAAGTAATATCTTCATCAATCCGTGTTCTGTTCTTTTTGTCAACCACAATTTCCCTTTTTCTCAAATCTAAGATATGACTGCCTTTCTGTTTCGGATAGAAATGTTTCCCAGCAAGTGAGCTATCATGGTAACCATAACAATCAGACTGGTAAGGTATGTATTCAGAATTTAATTTGTTTGACCTCTTGTAATATTTAGTACCAAATGATGTAGCCTTACGCTCCACCAGAATCACTCGAAATCTTGATTGCGGATTATTGTGTTTGATTCCTTCTCTATCGTCACCATCGTGTTCTTTAACCTTTGACTCTTTTGCATTACAATCATCGTCGTCTTGTCTTATATTGTCAATAGTTTCTTTCACCAAATCTGATATTTTCCACCTCCCGTGTTTGTTGATAGAGTATGCCACTGCAATGGATTCATGCAGCTGCCAGTTTATAACACTACACCAACGAAACATCTGATCATTCAGCGTCCATAAATCTAGGTTACCATCACACATGTAGTGCCCAACTAATCTGTTTAATTTGTTCATTTTTAATTCTCGATCACCACTGAGTATGTTGGGTAGATTAAAAGTGAATTTGTAAAGCAATCGTAGATTTTTCCGCATTTGTTTGTAACGAGTTAATTGCAGACCCCATTTGAAACTGCCACCAGTGTTCACACCAAATTTGTTGTTTTTCTTCATCTTTGTTTACTATATCACGATCGAGCCTTACATTGAGCTATACCTATACGATTATTTATATTTATCTTTCTAATTGTTCAATGAGACATATAGGCTATGATGAAAGAGCAGTAAAGCTGTCATTATCTCATATATCATGCTTGCAGGCCGGTTGTGCAACGTTTGATCACGTGCAGGTGACCGAAATTGTGGGCCGTGTACCGCGATATTTATTTCAAACAAATATTTGACGTGTTCTTGAAATGGCGCCCAGTCTCATATTTCCCTACCCTACGTTGCAAAATGTGCCAACAAAATCTTGTTAATATAGCGAAACAAGACGTAAGGATTGCGTGAATGTAGGTTAAATATTGCTGGTCATAATTAGCCATGATTATTTCCCGGAAAAATACGGCCGACTCCTAGATATTGCATTTCAAAAAATTCTGGTCTTCTTGTTTGAGCGAAAGCTGTAGCTGAATCTCAAGGTTTCAGTCACATGCTGGGATATGACAAGTAATGGCTGCCTGCACATGTATGTACAATGTTGTTGAGAGCGGTCGCCAGGTGACCACCTGATCAATAACGTATAATGTTTGCCGTGTAGTGCACGCAATACTATATTATGCAGAGACTACCATTCTTTGTAGTCTGTGATATTATGTTCATCACCTCCGCCCATTCGGTTATGTTTTCAGTCCTGTTTGTTTGTCTGTTTATCTATTTGTCTGTCAGCAGGGTGACTTAAAAAGTATTAAATATACCTACATGTATTTGTATGAAACTTTTACCAGAGGTGTGTCGCGGGCCAATGATCCAATGGGTCAATGATCCATTAATCTGGATCCAGGATCCAGATTTCGATACGGATTCAGATTTATTTTCAAAGATTTGTGTCAATCACTTTGCAAAGCAGGATTCTGTGGCGTCAGGGGCCATGTGTCGTGTGGCGGAGATTTGCAGTCTCTGACTGTCTAGTCTCATGTGGGCCGTTCTGGTCTCGTTAGCAGACACAATTAGATATAATAAACATCCACCCTTGGTACGTTGACCTTATTTAATTGTTCATGCTGTAGATTGAAGCTCCTGATTTTTTAAATCTTTATTATCGTATGGTGCAAGTATAAACAATAAAGATGACGGAAATGCGTACTCAGAGTCCGCAGGGCGTTTTTAAATACTTTAAAAAAAAATCAATGATAGGTTGATTGAATTTGAAACTTGTAATCACCAAAACAGATAAAATCTGCGAGTAACCATTCAAGAAAAAGTGTGGAATAAAATGAGTGAAGACGAACATTAGGCTGCAAACCATAAATAAGTTATATATGATGATGGTGATGCAGCTAATTACATATGCAGCTATTTATTTGACTGTAAATATGTAACAATATATAATATTTTTAATGTAAGGCCGTGTAGACAAGTAAATCATTCATTTTGGCAATTGTTGGACTGATTACGAAATAGATTGAGCTTTAAAAATAATAATTCCACATATCATAGATAACATTTTGCTTTAATATACTCTTACACACATATAGTCAGATATTGACAACAAAAGCAATTCGAAATAGGAACCGAACGGAAGAATATAAAACCATAAATTACCACACCACAAAATAATTAGGCATATATATTTATATGCGTTTACTTTGTCTGATAACGCGTTTGAATAATGTTAATGATTGGCAAAAGTAGTGTCATCTTTTGTTGACCTTTCTCTAGTAGTTGAACCAAATGGTTCTCTGTTGATCTAGATGTATATTCTCTGCCCTCGTACAGGATCATGTCCATTATATCCACCAAGAACCCTAATTGATCAATATGCCGCTTAGTACCTCATCCCACTTGTCGTAGACTACAATGAGACAAAAGTACTGCAAAATATTCTAATATAAATCGAGCTTCGTCTATGAAACTAAATGATTTTGTTAGCAACTTCATTTCATTTTCACAACCATAGAATGGATCACACAGGTTGGCTGATTCAACAGTTTTCCTAGACACACGTCTAGTTTTTCTTTTTCTACGAGCCATACGTTTGGCAACAGTAAGAACGCCGTGTTTATTAGCAGGAGGTGCTATCCTCTTCTCGTGATGCTTCAGGGCTAAATCGTTGAAAAATTGCCTCATGGACACAGTACGACTATTGTTAAGCTCATACGTGGACGTTGTTACTGCTTCTGAGGGACATTTGAGCATATTACCATGAGCTTTCCATTCATGCAAACAAACCCAGCAAAACTCAACGCGACAACGTCCACAAACCATGTGCTGACAACCACCGCTTTTCTCGATGGGATAAGAACACGATGGACATCGCTTGGCTTCTACAAAATACGTTTTGGTTTCTGTTTTGCGCTGATCCAGCAACTGCTGATGTATCTTGGCCTGTTCACACGTGGCAGGCCAATGGGCAGCCTCCTGGCAGACAAAACACCATATCTCACCACAATTACACTGAATACAGGCCACGTCAGACAACACAGCTCCACATCCCGACATCTCAGCCTTTATTAGGCGATCACATCTCGTTCTGAGACACCATTTCCACTTCTTTCTGGTCTCCATTAAAGTATCCAGGCAATGTTGGTGGTACAATAAATACAACGAATATGGCACAAGAGACAACAGATCTGCTTTATTTAATTCTGTCTTGCATTTGTAACCCATGCAAGTCAAATGAGTATCTCTGCGGCGTATCTTCTCTGTGAGATGATGTAATCAGCATTGATTACAAAATTGATGACCACACTTTTTAAATCCACTTGATAGGAAAATCATGTTTTCTGAAATAGGAGTGTAACAGACCTCACACAATCCAGCAGTCATCGGGAACATTTGAAAATCATTCAAACACATTTTATTTGAGTGAATCAACTTATTTTGTTTTGTAATCGTCTGATATGCCTGGGACGAATCATAGCTTTTAACATCCCATCCCAACACTGATTTAAGTGTTGTAAAAGAAGACTTGAAATCACTAGTTTGACACTTTTTGTCAATAACAGTCTCACAGCCATCAGATGATTCTCTCAGCTCAGACAAAAACAATGCCGTCAAATCATCCATCAATATATCTATTTGGACATGAGTATCCTTGTCTGTAGAAAAATTGTCCTTCAGGATATTGGATATTTTGTCTTTTTGAGCAGAATTAAAATCCGACTTGACGGTTATTTTAGCAGTGGCAGTGAGTGAGCCATTCTGCACAAAATTCAATATAAGATCTGCGCCACGTGGAATAATGGGCGTCTATTTCTTTGGTTATATTAATAACAAATATCGGGGGAGTACTGTCACCCATGATGACATCTTTCTGTCGTAGTATGTTATCTAATTTAGAGATCGGGACACTGTATTCGAAGGTAACATCATCATCATCATGTTTAAAAACATTGCAAGGTATTTCAGTTGGTGTAAATGTATTGTCAATTGATACTTGTTGTTGGTTATTGGAGGACGATTCAAATACACCTTCACGTGGACATGTGTATTGGTTGCCAACATATTTATTTCTTTTTCTCTCTTTCTTTTTTCTCTTCGGTGTAGGCATGCAAACAAAATCCGATAAATCGTACTGTGACGGGGGATCTCGATCCCGTTGATCGGGTTCGTAGAGGTTTATTATTTCTTGATCACATAGTTCGTTTTCTATTTCATTACCTTGTAAAGTGATTTGGTGTTTTAAATCCGATTTTGTGTGAACCCCAAATTGTCTCTTTCTCCGGCGCCCCTTTAACTTCTGAAACCAGTTGCAGTTTTCAGTTGAGCGAGCACCATATCATTTAGGATGTGTGGTCAGTGAATTCGGTTCAAATATCTCATATCGTACTTCAGAAATGCCGTCATCAACCACTGTACTGTGTCTATTACCAAGGGGGTGAGCATCGAAAATCCACCTGTCAACAAAAAATTAATTGTCCTATATCTAAATAATTATTTGGTATAAACACATACCTGAATACATGAAATTCGATAATCATATTTGCCATGATCAACAACTGGTAAAGACATGGGGTGATTTTTTTATTATTTGTTTATGCTTAGTTATTAGTTCATTACGTCAGCATATGCCTACTATTCAAAACATTTCATATATAACTAAAAGTGTATTTGCGTTGTGATAATCAAACAAAGATTAGACCATTCCATACGTATCTATAATAATTTGATTATAAACATATATAACATGTACATGTCCTAAAGTATAACTAGCCTAGGCCTATATAGCGACATTCACATGCCACTTCAGGACATCGCCTTAATGGGGAATCCTGAAAGAAATGATTCACACGATTGAATCAGACAAATGTATAGATTCCTACAAAAAATGTATGAACCCTTTAAAATAAACAGGTGATAAATGCCACTTATAAATAAATCAAGTGTGACTATTATATTATTTTCATTTGTATTATTGTTTATTTACAACCGCGATAAACAACATCAGATCAACTCAATTGAATTTCAAAATCGGCCAAAATTCCTAAGCTTTCAGAAATATTCTTGATTTAAAACACTCTTAAATAGAGTAATCCGAGTATAGTTTAAACACGATGAGACTATCACACTCACCTATCATCCGGGTTGGTAATTTTTTCTTGAGCTACTGGAGCTACCGGTCGTTGGATGTGACCTCTACCCCAATGTATGTTCTTCTCCTTCTTCTTTTTATGTAGAACATCATCACTCATCTTTTCTTTGTTCTTTTTGTCAGCTGCCGCTCCATTTTTTCTCAAATCCGAAATATGACTGCTTTCTGTCTTGGATAGACATGTTTCCCACCAAGTGAGCTATCATGGTAACCATAACAATCAGCCTGGTAAGGTATGTTTTCCGAATTTAATCTAATTGACCCCTTGTAGTATTTAGTACCAAATGCTGTAGCCTTACGCTCCACTAGAATCATTCGGCATTTGGATTTCTGCTTCAGTTCGATTCCTTCACTCGCAAGTTTTGACGCTGGTGTCATTTCACCGTCATCGTCGTCTTGTAGATTATCAATTATTTCTTTCACTAGATCTGATATTTTCCACCTTCCATGTTTGTTGATAGAATACGCCACTTCACGGCCAACATATATTTGCCGGTGTGAAGTAATCCACCAAGCAAACCTAGGACCTTCCATCGCAGACAACGAATCTAGATTTCCATCACACATGTAACGTTCAGCTAAGTTGTTTATCTTTTTACCTCCAATTTCTGATCACCATATGACAGATTCAAAGTGAATTTGTAAAGTAACCTTAGATTTGTTCTTATTTGTTTGTAACGAAAAAAAAAAGCTGCAGACCAAATTTGAAACTGCCACCAGTGTTCACACCAAATTTGTTTTTTTCTTCATCTTTGTTTTAGGGGCCTATATGCCTATATATTTCAATAACTTAACATTGTCTTATGTACGATCTTATGTAATGGCCTTCGCCGAGACCAACGAGATTCTATAATAATCTTCATACTAAAATCTATAATTATGTACTAGGAGTGCTTAGCTGTCATTATTGCAACGTCTAATATCAGGCAATGTTTGGCAACGTGACGTCATTCCACGGCTACAGTGAGTTATACAGTAGACTCCCGCCAATGCGGTCAAGTACGGGCCAAATTTATTTGACCGTAATAGCGATTTGACAGCATTACTGATCAAGCAACTAATGGCACATGATCAGGGCCGTATCCAGAGCTTCTGACTAGGGGGTTACAAAATGGCGATCTGTACCAAGAGTGGGGTAAACCGTCATGTTTTTATAGTTGTATCTTTATGTCCATATGATTGTGAATATGAGGCGAGCGCAGCAAACCGAAATTATCAGCTGGGGGCTCGGGGGATTTTTTTTTGGCTGTTTCTGGGAGCACTTGAAATAAATTTCTGGAGACATAATTGAACTGTTAATTGATCACCACCGCCCCATTTCCTGATCCGCTAATGCCCCCCACCCAAACTTTTTTTCTAATTTCGATCATTTTTAGATGAAATTTCCATGTACTTGGCAACAAATGTTTAGTTTTTTTCTGGGAGCACTTGAAATTAATTTCTGGAGACATAATTGAACTGTTAATTGACCACCACCGCCCCATCTCTTGATCCGCTACTGCCCCTTACCCAAACTTTATTTTCTAATTTGACTACTTTTATATGCAATTTCCATGTACTTGGCAACAAATTTTTAGTTGTTTCTGGGAGCACTTGAAATTAATTTCTGGGCCCCTAATTGAGCTGTTAATTGACCACCACGGCCCCATCTCTTGATCTGCCAATATATAATATAATGCCTTCCCCCCCCCCCCGAACTTTTTTGTATTTCCAACTACCTTTTGATGCAATTTCCTTGTACTGGGCAACATGATTCACTACTCATTTTTTGTCTCGTGTGTTTGTATAAACGTTATTTAATTATTATGCATTTTAGCTGTTAGTAAGCCTATCCATAATTTTTGCGAGCATACTTATGTTCATCAATGGGAATTTCCGTCCACTACAAAATTTAAATTGCGGAAACAATGCAAAGTTGAAAAATCAATTAAAACCAGTACGCCTATTATATAACATACCCCAATTATTTATGTCCTAATTCACATCGATTTGTTTTCGATTTAATCCATCCATCCTAGAACAATTATTTTTTACTCTCCACATGAAAAGTAGGCCTACTTGCATTTTATTAGTATAGCCCTTAATTCTTACGCTTGCATATTAACGCTTGCGGTGGGCGCATCAGATATAAATCCATATCAAAATAACCTTTACGAACCTTCATTTAATTTACCATATACCCTCATAATGCCTGAATATTTTATTTTTATTACTTAGTGTCAAAAAAGTCAATACATCATAGATCCCAATGTAATCAAAATTCATTAGTCCAAAAAAATGAAATTAATGGGGTTTTAGGCCACCTATAGGAACATATAAGCTAAACTGGAAACTCTCTGAGGATGGTGAGTTGAATGAGATGACACTGCCATCATAGCGGTCTGAGGCCGACCACGCTACCTCTCGGTCAAGGAGGTTCCCCACAATATTGAATTTTTACGAGTGAGTAGGGAAGAAATATTTTGTTTTTGAATCTTGAAGGCCAGAGTGGGGTTAGAACCGGCGATCTCCGATTTTTCAAGCAGGCAGCTTTAACCCCGCCCCAATTAGTCCAGTCTATTTTTTTTTTTTTTTTTGAGCGAGGGGGGTTACAGAAACCTGATATCCCCTGGATACGGCCCTGCATGATCTCCAGGACTGGACAGTGATTTTAATATAAAGATAATTCTATGATCCAGTTAATCAAATATACAATGACTATAACATTTATTTACCATTTTCTTTTTTTTAAATGTTAGGATTTATATTTTTATATAGTTATTATTACATAATATATGTGCTATAAATAATACTAATTAAGTTTAGTAAGGCAGATTTTACTCTAACATGACAGCTTTGTAAAAGGTAGAGGCGGATGATAGTTCTTCAGACTTGATATCAAGCTGCAGTTTTTTCTACATCTGATATACTAAGTCTAGTGCATTTCTCTAAGTTAACTGTATAACGAGCACACGCACAAGCCGAATTCAGTGCAAATAATTTTAAGATAATGTGACATGATCACACGGTAGATACATACATACAGTATAAAAATAATGATATACCGCGCTAATAAAAACGTATAAATTCTATTTCACACTTTTGCTACCATGGCATCTTATTCTCCACCCATTGAGAGATTAAAACAATGCTGGGTTAACGTTGGGCCAGGGTTGCAGACGGTGATCCAGTACTCACCCAGAATTGTTTCAACGCAGCTATACTTGAGGTGTATATTTTTATGAATTGTAAATTTGAGGGTATCAACGTTATTGAATGACTCACTGATCATGCTAATAAGAAATGTAGATGCGAGTTGGAAGTGTTTAAACAAAAGGAACTACTATTGTGTAGCTGTCCGCGGTGTTTACAATGTTTATGTGAGTTTATGTTTATGTGTGACACCGGTCCGCTCTGTGGGACGCGGGGGCCGTGAACACAGACACACCAGATTGTTTATGTGTGACACCGGTCCGTATATGCTGGACGCGCGGGCCGTGAACGCAGACACACCAGATTGTTAACCCTATGCGTCCCAATAGTCATGATAACAAGACGACATTTTTTTTTAATTTACCATGCATTAAGAATTAATTTAAGTTGCAGCACGGGTTATCAGCAAGTAAGTAACCCTTATCCGGCTGATGATCACAGTCAACATCCCAAAATAGAATATTTATTGTTTTAATAATTATGATTATATTTTATTTAATAGCAACTTATCTGTAATTTTCAACCACTTGAAAATTGTGCTTGCATTTTAGTTTTGCCATTGACAAGATCCAACATATTTTTCATTACAAGACCTACTGAAGTTATCATTTTCACACATGTGTAATATGGGACAAAAACAACATTAATTGTGTAAAAGATGAATAGTATTTTTGCAAGCCTAGCATTGGGAGACTTGCCACTAGCGCAACATATAACTAAGGTAATTGCTTTGTATATATGAGAAGATGTGTGACAGCTTATATTATATATACCTTCAAACAAACATCACAATGACAACAAACTGATTTGAGTGAACTTACCGTATTGCCACAAACGTATGACCGTTTCCGGAATGACCGCATCTGTGATCGCCTTTGATATGGCTTTGACTGAGAACAAATTCAGGCCTAAAACAATTGACCGTCATGGCGATCTGACCGCATTTATTATCTATCTGACTGTTATGTGAGAGTCTACTGTATCTGAATATTAATAACTTACAATAGTGCAAAATATAGCAGCACAAAAAGCATTTTGAAAGTCTTTAGTTATTGTTTAGTTTTACGTGGGTTTTTTAATTGATGACACCAACTGCTAATACTCGTCAGCGCGTATTGGACAAACCAGTTATTGAACAGTAACACGAGTCGTCGAGATTTTAAGTTTAAAATGAAGTTGTAAGTTTTGTGTTCAGAGTTTAAATGTTTTTAAACATGTTAAATGATAAAACATTTTGAAAAAAAAATGTTGTGTGACTTGGGCAGACCCGTCGCGACTCCCACCACATATCTCAGTAGCAATGACTATATATATATGTAGAATCATCTGGTTATAAAATATTTGTCATCATCCTCAATCTGTGACAGATGTTATCTATATAAGTATACTTGAACTTATTGAAAGTATACTTAAACTACCGCCAGTTTACCTGGGTCTTTTAAGCCAAACATTATCATGTTCAGTTGAATGTTTTATATAACTGGTACTTATTTGATTGTAAACATTTCATAAGAATATTTATAACGTAAAGCCAGGTAGTGGTAAACCATTGTTTACACTCATCTCAGTGTTCTGTTGCCGACCACAGGTGGCAGTGTAACCATTGTTGAGCTGATAAGAATAACGTGATAATAACTCATGCAGCATTTAATACATAAAACATATAATAACACAAAATGTATTAGCATACACATTTATTTTGTCTGATAACGCGTTTGAATAATGTTAATGATTGGCAAAAGTAGCGCCATCTTTTGTTGTCCTTTCTCTAGTAGTTGAATTAGATGGTTCTCTGTTGATCCAGATGTATATTCTCTGCCCTCGTACAGGATCATGTCCATTAAATCCACCAAGAACCCTAATTGATCAATATGCTGCTTAGTGCCACGTCCCACTTGTCGTAGACTACAATGAGACAAAAGTACCGCAAAATATTCTAATATAAATCGAGCTTCGTCTATGAAACTAAATGATTTTGTTAGCAACTTCATTTCATTTTCATAACCATAGAATGGATTATACAGGTTAGCCGATTCAACAGTTTTCCTAGTAGAAACACGTCTAGTTGTCCTTTTTTTACGAGCCATACGTTTGGCAACAGTAAGAAGGCCATGTGTTTTAACAGGAAGTGCAATCCTTTTCTGGTGATGCTTCAGGGCTAAATCGTTGAAAAATTGCCTCATGGACACTGTACGACTATTGTTAAGCTCATACGTGGACGTTGTTACTGCTCCTGAGGGACATTTGAGCATAGCACCATGAGATTTCCATTCATGCAAACAAGCCCAGCAAAACTCAACACGACAACGTCCACAAACCATGTGCTGGCAACCACCGCTTTTCTCAATGGGATAAGAACATGCTGGACATCGCTTGGCTTCTACAAAGTACGTTTTGGATTCTGTTTTGCTCTGTTCCAGCAACTGCTGATGTCTCTTGGCCTGTTCACACGTGGCAGGCCAATGAGCAGCCTCCTGGCAGACAAAACACCATATCTCACCACAATCACACTGAATACAGGCCACGTCAGACAGCACAGCTCCACATCCCGACATCTCAGCCTTTATTATGCGATCACATCTCGTTCTGGGACACCATTTCCACTTCTTGCTGGTCTCCATTAAAATATCCATTCTATGTTGGTGGTGCAATAGATACAACGAATATGGCACAAGAGACAACAGATCTGCTTTATTTAATTCTGTCTCGCATTTGTAACCCAGGCAAGTCAAATGAGTATCTCTGCGGTGTATCTTCTCTGTAAGATGATGTAACCAGCATTGATTACAAAATTGATGACCACACTTTTTAAATCCACTTGATAGAAAAATCATGTTTTCTGAAATAGGAGTGTAACAGACCTCACAAAATTCATCAGCAGCCGTGAACATTTGAAAATCATTTAAACACATTTTATTTGAATGACTCAACGTATTCTGTTGTGTAATAGTCTGATAGGCCTGGGACGGATCATAGCTTTTAACATCCCATCCCAACACTGACTTAAGTGTAGTAAAGGAAGGTGACTTGGAATCACCAGTTTTACACTTTTTGTCAATAACAGTTGAATAATTAACAGTCTCACAGCCATCACATGATTCTCTCAGCTCAGATAAAAACAATGCCGTCAAATCATCCATCGATATATCCGTTTGAACATGAGTATCCTTGTCTGTAGAAAACTTGTCCTTCAGAATACTGTATATTTTGTCTTTTTGAGCAGAATTAAAATCTGACTTGATGGTTATTTTAACAGTGGCAGTGAGTGAGCCATTCTGCACAACATTCAGTATTTGAAACACAATATATGATCTGCGCCACGTGGAACAATGTGCGTCTATTTCTTTAGTAGTATCAATAACAAATCTTGGGGGAGTACTGTCACCCATAATGACATCTTTCTGTCGTAGTATGTTATCTAAACTAGAGATCGGGACACTGTATTCAAAGGAAACATCATCATCATGTTTAAAAACATTGCAAGACATTTCAGTTGGTGTAAATGTATTTTTAATTGATACTTCTTGTTGGTTATTGGAGGACGATTCTAATACACCTTTACGTGGACATGTGTATCGGATCCCAACATATTTATTTATTTTTCTCTCTTTCTTTTTTCTCTTCGGTGTAGGCATGCCAACGAAATCCAATAAATCGTACAGTAATGGGGGATTTAGACTTTTTTTGTCTAGTGGATCGGATTCGTAGAGGTTTATCATTTGGTGATCACATAATTCTTTTTCTATTTCATTGTCTTGTGAGGTAATTTGATGTTTTAAATCTGATTTTGTGTGAATCCCAAATTGTCTTTTTGTCCGGCGTCCCTTTAACTTTTGAAACGATTTTTTAGAAGTAAGTCTGTTGTCTATACGCCAGTTATATCTTTGATCTGAACGAGCACCATAGCATTTAGGATGTGTAGTCAGTGAATTCGGTTCAAATATCTCATATCGTACTTCAGGAATGCCGTCAGCAACCACGGCACCGCGTTCATTACCAGGGGGGTGAGCACCAAAAATCCACCTGTCAACAAAAAAACTCATTGTCATATATCCATATTTATTTTGCAAGCAAGCAAATGTATGATAAAATGAAATTCGATTACTAATAACAGAAATGCATAAGAAAATATGTATAGCTGCGGCCTGTTGATTATACACAGTGTGTGCACAAATTGCATATAACTAAAAAAACTATTTCACCTATAAACTTGGTTCTGCTCTCATCAGAAAGAGTCATCTTGTATCTTTAAATTGACATTGTTAATAAAATTTTAGATATTATATGGTGGTTGTAGGATGGCAATATCCATAATATACCACGCTCAAACTGCCTGTCCAGGGGTCCTCTGTGATCAAGTGGTAGCTCATAATTATTAAATTAGCTTGTAGCTGTGACAACCAACACACTTTTCTGATAGGCCGCTTTGGTTTGCTGTTTGAACTAGAAACTGTGGTGTTATTACCAGTATGTGGTTCACTTAAACGATGCACATAGGAAATATAATGTCTGTATAAAGTTGGGTAGGAATTTCATGATGGCTTGCGGCACAATATGGTATGTGTTATGGACCCAAACGACCATACCTGGATGAAAATGTTCCGAATAGCAGATAAAAATCGCACAGATAGCTAAGCATACATAATTATAGAGTACATAATAGAGAAAAAGATGTTTGCTCTTACGAATCATTTCTTCTGCATTTCTGCTAATAATCATGAAAATCCAAAAGAGTAGATTAGTCGTCATTATTCGCTGAGTACATATTACCATGCACAGCATGGTCATTTTCCACAAGAGTGGGGTCCACCGCAATCTAAATATTAAAGTTCAGTGGAGCATAAGACCCAGCTGTTTAATATTCCGGTACAGGCCTACTACTATCCCAAACATATCATATTTAAATAAAACTTAAAAGGAAGGCGCTCCGCATATATAATAACATGATTATAAACATATATGGCATGTACATGTTCATGTCAGGAAGTAAATCTATGTCGCTGTTTGATCTTGTATGCCCAGAAATAACGCGAAATAAATTATAACTGAAGTCAATTAAGCTAGAATAGTATGGATTGTCTATATATGAGTTACAACTTGACAACAACATAACATGGACACAGCTCTGCAACAAAAATACTACAGAAATCGATCATTATCAGGCAGATCTTTCCGAGGGCGAAACGTGCACGTTTAGGGCCTATTATACAGTGAAGTTGACACTACAAATACAGAGCATATATATAGGATATAAAACCAAAACACCGTGCCATTGCCCTGAGCGGAAATCGATCTCCGAGTTATTGTTTGTGGGTGATCTCGTGGTTTATTTATAAAGAAGGTCAACTTAACACTTGAAGCACTAAGTCATAGAAGTCAATTTACTCATATTTGTTTGGTTTCAGACGAAACACTTTCAATTAACCCTTAAAGCTCTGATTTTTTTTATGAAAACCTTGGAGGCCAAAGGGTTTTTTTCAATTTGAAATCATCAGAAATGTCTTAGTTAGCTCTTTCGATTCATTTGAATACCTATGTTACGGGTCTACGGCCATTAGAAAGATTTTTAATCTTACAGTGCGGGGATCGACTTTAGTCGTCAGAATCTGACGTCGACAGACGTCAGATTCTGACGACTGAAGTTGCTCCCCGCGCTGTAAGGGTTAAACACATATCATTTCATCCCCAATAACAGTGAATTACTAATAAAGCAGTTTAAAAAAAGACTATAGTCGTGCTTAGCGCTTGAGGGGAAAACGAGGTTGAATCCTGCTGTGTGTGTTTCAATCAGACAAATCTAATGACTCGTCCCACGGAGTGCACCACCCAAATATACCAAATCCTTTTAACTTGAACAGTTGATCACTGTCACTCTGTACTATCATATCCAGTGTGGATGTATGCAATTTTCACTCTTTCTATGTTTTGTCTCACCGCCGCGATACATTAGGTAAAGTCAATCTAAATTCAAAATGTATTTGTAGGCACGGCAAGCACACTAACACATCATACTTATACATCTGAATTATCGCTCAAATTCTTAAAGTTTCAGAAATATTCTAATTAATACAAGCATAGTTTAAAGGTGTCGAGACTAAAGCACTCACCGATCGTCCGGGTTGGCATTGTTGTTATTTTTTTCTTGAGCTACTGGTCGTTGGATGTGACCTCTACCCCAATGTATGTTCTTCTTCTTTTTCTTCTTGGGTGCAAGTCCATCACCCTTCTGTTTTTCCACGCTTTTTTTGTCAGCTGCCACTGCCTTCATCCTTAAATCTGAAATATAGCTGGCTTTTTGCTTTGGATAGATATGTTTCGCACCAAGTGAGCTATCATGGTAACCATAAACATCAGATTGGTAAGGTACATCATCCAAATTTATATTGTTCGTCCTCTTGTACTTTCTAGTACCAAAAGATGCAGCTTTGCGTTCGACCAAAATCACTCGAAATTTCGGTTTCTGATTTTGTCTGATTCCTTCAGCGACGACGTCATCGACCCCTTCAGCTTTTGGCTCCGGGGTCATTTTACCATCATCGTAGTCTTGTAGATTATCAATTGTTTTTTTCACTAAATCTGATATTTTCCATCTTCCGTGTTTGTTGATAGAATACGCCACTTCAATGGCATCATATAGTTGCCAGTGTGTAGTCATCCACCAAGCAAATCTTCTATCTTCCAACGCACACAACGAATCTAAATTGCCATCACACATGTAACGCTCAGTTAAGTTGTTTATCTTCTTTAGCTCCAATTTCCGATCACCATAGGGCAGATTCAAAGTAAATTTGTAAAGTATCCTTAGATTTTTTCGTATTTGTTTGTAACGAGTAAGCTGCAGACCGAATTTGAAACTGCCACCGGTGTTCACACCAAATTTGTTATTTTTCTTCATTGTGCTTTTATCGGTCTATTTCAATAACTGTCTTCTATGTCTATACGATGATAGGTAATGACCTTCGCCGAGACCACATAGATTCTATATCATATTCATGCTAAGCTTTACAATTATACAGGGAGAAGTGCTTAGCTGTCATTATTGCAACATCCAATATCAGGCTTACAGGCCAGTTGTGCAATGTTTGACAGCGTGACGTCACTCCATGGCTACAGATACATGTGATCATGCTCAGAGCAATCACCAGGTGTCAGCCAGGTCAATGGAATGAATGGACTGTTACAAAACCCCAGCAAACACAAGACATTGATCCAATGTTATTTTAAAGTGAGACCAGCGTCGAAGACGGTTCATCAGCATCAGAACAACATTGGGTTAATGCCTCGTGTTTGCCGGAATTAACTGTTAAAACACATTAATTTAAGGGGCCCATTCCACTAAAAATAATAAAACAAGGATTATCTCAACTTTCTATGTATATTCATTAATAACGTTAAGATTTGTTCAACTTTTCAAATGGCAATAAGAGAAGTAAAAACAATGTTAATTTTAATATTTTTAGTGGGATGGATCTTCGACAATCAGACAAAGATAATTTTGGACAAATGACTGTTAATGTTGGGCCAGCGTCGCAAACTGAGAAAACATTAAACAATCATTAATTATACGTCTCTTGTTTGCCGGGATACTTCATATTGTGGGGTAATTTGTAAACATTTAGGGGAAAGAACAATACTGCCATGCAAAGGCAAAATGCAGTATCTGCTTACTTTACAAGTAATCAGATACTGCATTTTGCCTTTGTAGAGCATAATAGTGTGGACTTCACAAAACACTTGGGGTGGGGGCCCTGGTGCAGTGGAGATCGCGGTATCGAGCCCCTCTCAGGCCTTCAAGAGCCTCTGTGACCGTGAGATGGCGTGCTCGGCCTCAGATCTCCAGGGCTCGAATTCCGAATCTTGTGTCTGGAGGGCAGTGTCATCTCATTCATCTCACCATCTGCAGGAGGTTCTCCTGGCCCAGTTTAGCCTACATGTGCACAAAGGTGGTCTAAAACCCCCTTCTTTAATTCACAAAACACTTTTAGATAATAGGGCATAATTATGTTGATTGGATTTCTAGTATATTAGGGACACATATATAAGGGTCATAGCTGGGGTTCAATGCGATTTACCGTTTTCAAAAGGCGTCTTTATCGATTGTCACAATTTCATTTTAGTTTCCAATTATTCAAGTTCATAGTATTAACTTTTTTGTTTGTGAGAAGACATTACCGTACTACATTTTATTGTTGAATTATACAAACCGTGCTGAACGAAGATTTGATTATCCCTGATAGTAGATTAAGCAATTGATATCACGAAGAAAACACACACAACTAAACACAGCGATATATTTTAAATTTGAAGGGCTTTAATTTATAACTGTTCGAGTTTATTCTTTCGACTAAAGCCGGTAGGCCCAAATGGCGTCAGCAAACATGTATTGGATAAATGCAGCACTTGAAATACACATATAGTTAATAAAGACTCTATGATATAGACAAGTGTGCAAATGAATCGGTGAGGAAGTATGTTTGTCCGAATTCCCAGCCATAACTAGACGTTGAGACAACGGTTTCCCAATATTAGACCAACGTCTAGAACCTTAAGCAGTGTTAACATGGTTAAGGCGTTATATCCTGGCTTGTAACTAATCATAATAATCTACCATGTTTAGAATCATTCCCTTCATACATCTGTCCTTCATACAGCTTTAACATGTTCAAACAAGAAACAAATGTTTTTAATTTTGATAAAATAACAGCATACACACGGAGATAGACATATTATATATTTATTGTTCTTCTCGTGTCAGGAACTGGTGGGACATCTATATATATCTGACTGGTATGTAACTATGTCCAGTACTTTGCAAGGCAATGGTAATGTATTAAGCAAAGCTAGAAACGAATATGGATATATTACTTGACAGCTACAAGGAGTACGCTCTTCATTATTGTCCATGGCGTATTTAGTGTCTCCTAAATCATCAGCAGTGGACGTATTTGCTATATTGTCCTTTTCAACACATTCACTTGATGCTGAACACGTATTGTTTTGATTTGATTCCTGAGTGATGTTTTCACTCACAACTTCTGCAGAAGTTTTCTTTGATATGTTTGATGAACAAATACGATAATGACGCCAGACAGTAGTGCGGATCCGCTGCCTGCAAATGTGTGTCAGATTTGGTCCTGCTATATTCTCCTGTAATAAGGATCTAGTCTGAGCTACCTCACAGAGACTTACACTAGAGTCAGGTGCGATCCAAGAAGGACTTAAACCCATCTCCACAATCAAACCCAGTGGTTCAACTTGTCTTTTGGCTGCCATTTTGTGAACTGATCTAATTAGCAGGGAGCGCGGTATATCATTGAGAACCCCTGTGGCCTGCAGTAGCAACATGGTGGCCATGGTGCCTTTTGCTCTCAGTAAAGGTGTACAGCTCTCCAGTAACTGATACCGAGCAGTGGGGTCTGCTCCATGGTACAACAGTTTACTAATCAAATCCAAACAATTCTCTCCAAGTGCCACGTCTATTGGCAAAGTGAACATCTCACCACCAGGATTCCAGCTGTAATGTATTAACGACAATGAACAAATAGCAAATAGAAAAAATAGACAAAATAATAATGTTAGAATATATCGAGTGTTGTGAATAAACATAAAACTTATGCAAAATAGCATTATAGTTAAATTTTATTAGGGTAGGCCTACTAATAAAATAAATAGCACAATGTACTTAAATATATAGTTGTATCATACCACGAACTTTTTGTAAAAAGGCCTTGGTCAAACTATGTAACACACCTAACCATCATAATGTGTTTAACAGCAAACGTAGAATTCACATGTTTTAAAGATACCTGCAAGTTTCATCAGAATGTTGAAGGCGTCCCCTCACAATACGTTTGTTCACGTCACAGCCTCTGTCCAATAATAGTGAGGTCATTTCCAGGTTTCTGTGCTCTATAGCAGTAACAAGCGCACAGACTGGACCCCCATAATTTACATCAACTCCAGAGGAAATGAGAAGATTTATACATCCAGTTGAACCTGTAAACATATAACTAGAAGGATCTAGTTTTTTGTGAACAAAAAACTGGAAATGTCTCCCCTCCAGCAGCATAACCATAAAGGTTGATAGCTAATGGATGTAGTCACAGTGGTAATGGCTTTTCTAATTAATGTTATTAAATGGCTCCTGTGGACAGTAGAGACTATGTACAAATGTATTAAGCGGAATTATTAAATTTTCCGTATTGGTGCGAAACACTTGTCAACACTCCCAGCAAACACGAGGTTGAACCATGCTGGTCCAATGCTGGTTCACCGTCTGCAACGCTGGCCCAGCATCAAACCAGCACTGGTTCAACGTATCGTGTTGAAGTCGAAGACGTTGGGCGGACGTTCTACAAATGTTATTCAAATGTTTTGTGTTTGCTGGGAATAGCAGCTGGTCTGGTATTGCTTAATACTGCTGGCAGCGATTACAATCCGACACCGACCCAATGTCTGTTAAATATTGGACCAGCGTCGCCGGTGCTGGCCAGTATCCATTCAGGGCTAGTCAGTACTTCATGCTGCAGGTACCTGCATGCTGGCAGTACAGGCACGATGCTTTGAACCAAAGCTGGGTTAATTTTGGCCCGCCTTTTGTGACCCTGGCCCACTTTTAGCGTGGCGCCAAACGTCTCGTGTTTTACCACCTGCAAGATAGAAAGCGTTGGAGAGAAATGAATGGGAGATAGACTCACAGCACAGACTCAGACAGACTGAGCGGACTGGGGTAGAGCAATATGTCCCCACCTTTGTCTACAGAGGGGAGACATAATTACAACCTATGTGTTATGGAGAAAATCTGCTGTAGTAGTAAACTACTTTGAAGTAATCAAAAATTGAAAGAACTATGCCTACTAATCAAGTCGTGAATGCCAGTCAAACATATTAAAGGGAAAGAACACTGTCGAATAACTAAATCTACACAATCACCAAATTTTCAAAAGATGTTTTTCTTATGTCACATTCAAACTTTATAATAACAACCGAAGGTCTAATTATAAATAGGGCTCTGGTTGGACAAATGGATGCCAGTGACTTCAGGAAGCTTCAGGATACATTCGTTCATATTCACTGATTTATCGGTGCACACCTGCGGGGGGGGGGAGGCTTTGCTGGGAGTGAGCGGATGACACTGCGTGTGGGAGTGAAATATTCGTATGGATGCTCATAGAATACAATTATTAAATCATCATAATCATCTGTTCACACCCCTATAGCCCTTGTGGGAATAAGCGGTAGCCTATGCAATATGGGTATACTTGATAATA